>VWZW01007316.1:24343-64219 GCA_013397115.1 Edolisoma coerulescens | reverse complement strand
TGTTTCTCAGTTGTGCTCACCCCAAGTCAAGGACTTTTCAGCGTCTCATGCTCTGCCAGCAAGGAGCTGCACAAGAAGTTGGGGGGGACAGCTGACCCAAAGTGGCCAGAGGGATATTCCATGCCACAGAACGTCCTGCCTAGGGTGTAAGCTGGGGGAGCTGCCTGGGAGGGGCGACTGCTGCTCAAGAATGGGCTGGGCATTGGTCAGTGGGGGGTGAGCAACCATATTGGGCATCACTTGTTCCTCTTGTGTTTTATCCCTCAGTCTCCTTTTCACGACAATTATTAGTATTGGGTTTATTATCATTGGTGGGGTTCTTTTGTGGGGTTTTTTGACTGTTAAACTGTTCTTCTCGCAGCCCATGAGCTTTATCTTTTCTTTCTGATTCTTCCCACCAGGGGCAAGATGGAGGTGAGTGAGGAGCAGCTGCGTGGTACTTGGTTGCCAGCTGGGATTTAGCCATGACACAGGCTCAGTGTCACAACACAGACCCTTCCATATGTCCAAACATGGGTCTGATAGGTCCGCAGGCATCAGCAGGCAGAGTGAGGCTAAAGATAAATTCCCTTTCCTTTAGTGCCCCCAGTCTTTAACAGCAAGGATTGCAAATGACATGAGATTTATGAGCTAAAACCTATGCTTTGAATTACATTTGAAAACAAGTTGGTGACCAGTGCATTCTGAGACCACCCTTTCCTCTCTGCAAAGGGCTGTGCACTGCAAATGAATGTTGGCATAGGACATCCTGAAACAATTGACTGTAGCTGTAATAACTGCATTCCTGTTCTGTGGTCCCCCCCCCAGAATGGGAATGCAATCCCATAAATTGGGCCCCACAATTTAAATAGGATGCGAAGGTCCTTGAATGCATCCAGAGGAGGGGAACCAAGCTGGTGAAGGGCTGCGTGGCATGCCCTTGAGGAGCAGTTGAGGGCTCTGGTCTTGTCTCCTGTGGAGGCTGAGGGATGACACTGTTGTTCTCTGCAGCTTCCTGAGGAGGGGACGTGGAGAGGGAGGTGCTGAGCTCTTCTCCCTGGGATCCAGGGACAGCACTCCTGGAAATGGTTCCAAGCTATTCCAGGGAAGGTTCAGGCTGGACATGAGGGAGCATTTCCTTATGAAGAGGGTGGTCAAACCCTGGAATGGGCTTCCTTGAGAAGCAGTCAATGCCCCAGGCCTGTCAGTGTTAAAGAGGCATTTGGACAATGGCCTTAAGAACAAGCTTTAACTTTTGGTCAGCCCTGAAGGGCTCAGGCAGTTGGATGAGATGGTTGTTGTAGGTCCCCTCCAACTGAAATATTCTGGTCTGTTCAGTTCCTAGGGCTGGCTGCAGGGCTGCAGGGTCTCACCTGTGCCATGGCAAGGCTTGGTGAAGCCCCAGCACTCTCTGGAGCAAGAGCCTGGGGATGGGTATGAAAGGTGTATACAGAATACAGCACATGGCCACCAACTCATGAAGAGCTGAGAGACGTGATGAGGACTCAGCAGCCAGTGTTGCCTGTTCTTGGTGTTACCTCAGGTGACCCTGGCTGAACCACTTGCACACATCCATCTCAGTACTTCTGTATGAGTGTCAGAGAAGCTGTGAATGAAATTCAAAAGCAAATGAATGGGAATGAAGCCAGTTTTGTTTCTAATAAAATCAGCTATTCAGTATATCATCTTGAGGTTTGCTGCACTGGCTGTGCAAGGGAAGGGGAGGATGTTCTGACACTTCAGCATGCTTGCTTGGGATACTTCACTGTCTTCAACAAGAATATCAGCAAGGGACCCTTAAGTGTCCAGTTAAGTGACGTGAGCCCTGAGGTCCTGACATTCACCCTGAAAATGGTGCTGCGGGATGAAATCACAGCAGGAATGGGTAGAGCCAAGCAGTACAGAAAGGGCACTGGATTGCTTGCTGAAGTTGCAGTGTCTAATATTAGCCACAGGTCATATACTTTAGAAGTCCTTTCAAGAAGGACAGCAATCCTGGGACAGCTTTCCTGCCTGTAATCCCCTGGAGCAGCACACTCAATAGCAGGTCTTTGAGGCTTGTAACCCAAATCCTGCCAGGCTGCACAGAGAGGACAAATGGCTCTTGGATACTTTGGTCTGTACTTAAAATAGGAACAAAGCTGCTCCCATGTGCCTCCCCACAGAGCCGGGGGAGGGGCTCACACGGCATCTGAGAGTGTCCATGGTGTCTGCATCCCTCTTCTTTCTACTACGCTCCCAAAGTTGTACCTTTCGCTCAAGATACTGAACTTTGGCACCAGGCAATAAGCCACCTTCTCCACATACCCAAGGTTGTAAGGATACCCAAGGACGACCACTTCAGGCTGATACACGGCAGGAAAAATGTGCGAGTAAGGCAGTGCAGCAGACGCCAGCAGCAGGAGCAGGTAAGTGAACTGCAGTAAGCAGTGATGGGTATGGGATGTGGGATGTGCTGTCTCTGATCACAGGGCATCTGAGGTCACTCTGTGATCCTAAACATTAGGGTTCAGAAACCAAATGGCACAGTAAGGGCAGACACCAGTGTCAGAATATTGGGGTGGGGGTGTCAGTAGGAAAGAGAGAACCTGCCACTGCAGGATTTAAGGCAGAGTCCAGGTAGCATTCAGCTGCTGAGAGACAGATAAGGGGGACCCGATGTCCCCAAACAAAAAATTCTGCATCAAGTTTGAAACAAATGAAGAAACTGAATGGCACAGAGTTGAGGAGGATCTAAGTGAGAAAAAGGAAAGTACATAACCCAAAATATCCATACAATGGTGTTAACAGGAAGCTGCACATTATCTTCCTAGGGAATAGTGTGATCAGCAGTAAAGGAATGTCTTGAGATGATGTTGACCCTCAAAGAGGAGCTGTTATTCCAGAAAATTCATAGAAGACATCACTTTTACAGGAATAGTCATTGGTGGATGGAAAGAGACCTACAAGATTTTCAAATTTTCCTAATCAAGACGTTCTTTAAATCCCACCAGCTACTCTGCATTTCAGGGTAACTAAGATGGCAGAGACCTGCTCAAAGCACTCTGAGCACACTCTCTAGGAGAGCATGTCATTTATCAAGGTCCTGTAAGTAAAACTAAGCTCTTGCTGCTGTAATGTGCAGGCTTCAATGGCATTCACAGACCCAGGCACACACAGTCCATTACATTACTGCAGTACAGTTTCTTGAACTGCTGGACTCCTTCTGCCTTAGTCATGTAATGCCCAATACCCCATTGGCCACAGCCAGTGCCAAAACGGTGCCACATCTGGTGCCGTGAGCAAGCAGATGTGGAGGCACCCAGGTGGAGCTGGAATTCACAGCCTCTACAGAAGGAATTGACAGCAGACTTGGAACAGAGATACCTGCTTTCTGTGAAGACAGTGAGAATTTATTTTAATGACCTGGCTTAGCTGATGACATGAAGACTTTAAGACTCCTCAGACTGTTAGTGTTAGGAGTGTTGGCATGAGTAATGTCACTGATTCAAAACATGAGCATTCCTAGGAAGGAGGTTTGGTGCAGTTAATCATGGTTGGGCTCCTCTTGAGAAGCATCAGTGATGTGTCAGCCATAGTATCTACCCCCTGACACCCTCATTGCCTGACCATAAACATATGCCTCACCATGATCTACAGGAAAGTCAGTTTCTGAGTTTGTCTGCTACTGATGACTCCTTCTAAACTCCCAACTTCTTCTGCTCTGACAAAAAGCCACAAAGTGATAATCAGAAAGGCATGTTCAAAAGGACAGTCCTGTTAGCAACAGCATCTTGTGAAATTCCAGGTGTCAATAATTGCACATTCTTCCAAGAACTACCTGTGCAGTTCCAGTTAGACACTGTGTCACAGCATCCTCTCTCACACGTGAGGAATTGCAATATCTCCTGAAGAAAAGCCTCCCCCTTTCTTCATAAACAGGATCTGTTTCAAGAGTAGATGAACTAATCCCATGAAAATGCTGTGTCCTGGTCTTCATTTATAATGGCTTTGGGATCCTTCTTAGGATTGAGGGGTGCATGAATAAGACAGTAGGATGAAGTGTCGTGAGAGTCACAAGTCAAGAGTGACTTAAATGCAAGAATCTGCACAAGGTGAGATTTGTTGATGGGCAGATGGACCAGTAAGGCTGCAATGCCCAGCAGCCCTGCCCAGATCATGTGCCACAGCAGGCACGAGCATTCACTCACCATTGCCAGACCTGGGCACATCCAGCTCTGGGGGTACCAGTGCTCAATTGCATTTGGAGTTTTATAGAATCACAGAATGGGTTGGGTTGGAAAGGACCTTAAAGTCCAACTCGTTCCACCCCCTGCCACGGGCAGGGACACCTTCCACTGTCCCAGGCTGCTCCAAGCCCTGTCCAACCTGGCCTGGAACACTGCCAGGGATCCAGGGGCAGCCACAGCTGCTCTGGGCACCCTGTGCCAGGGCCTCCCCACCCTCACAGCCAACAATTCCTTCCCAATATCCCATCTGTCCCTGCCCTCTGGCAGTGGAAGCCATTCCCCCTTGTCCTGTCCCTCCAGGCCCTTGTCCAAAATCCCTCCCAAGCTCCCTTGGAGCCCCTTAAGGGACTAAAAGGGGCCTGAGGTCTCCCTAGAGCCTTCTCTTCTCCAGGCTGAACTGATTTTGCTTACATCAGGTCCTGCTGGCTGGGAGTGACTTCATTTTCCCACTCGAGGGTGCTGTTCCCATTGGCAAAGGCCACCCTTCAGCTTTTCCAGTACCCAGCATCACATTCCAGAGCTCACAGACAAAATGGCCATCAGGCTCACTCCGGGCTTCATTTGGACTCACTGGACAGGATTTCAAGGGGTAACACTCTTATGGACTATAACTAGAGGACTTGTTTGACTTCTGAACACAATATCATCCTGTTCACAGTGGGCATCTGCTGGATAAATGATTACATTTTTATAAACCTATGTAAACTCATAAATATATTGTCATATAAATACTAACCCAGCAGGGGTTCAGCAGTCCATATTCTAAAATGATAAGTGATTTTTAAGTGCCTCATATTGTAATTGTTTCATGAAGTTATTGAAGAACCTGATGGTTAAGAGACTGTGTGCCCATCTTTGTCCTTCAGACCCCTTTGGACGTCTCAAGGTACAGATCCCAAAAAGACTTGTATCTTTTATGGCTTGAAGGCAGCACTCTGCAGAGGGATTGAGTAGCAGTATTCAGCACTCGTAATTCTAAACCCACCATGATTTATGATCATGGACTGCTGAGGCACGCAGGGTTAGGACTTCTCCCCAAGGCTGTGTTCTGAGCTGCTTTGCTGTGCGGAGCCTGGCAGGTTTGTGCTGGGTTGCGGTGCTGCTGCGGGTCTGTGTGCTGGGGACCCTCTGGTGAGGACACAGAGATGGGTGCTCCTGAGTGGAAGGACTTGGGTCACACCTCTGTAACTGAGAGAGTCAGAACCCAAGGGAAATAAAAGGCAAAAACCACCTGAGCACCTTCCTTTGCTGCAGGGGTCTTAGGTGTTTTTGTTTCACCTATTGCACACACTGAAATAAGCAGACTTTTGCTCATGGAAAGCCCAATCCCAATCCTTTGGAAGTCAGTGAGAGTTTTTGTTCATGTCAGTAGGCTTTGGATCAGCCCCAGAAAACTGGCTTTATAAATATAGGCATTGCAGACCAAGCACTGTTTGCAGTTGGTTTCAGTGATGCTACACAAGGGGATACTGGACAACCCCTGCTTGTAGGAGCACCGGGGTCCCCTGAGGCTGTGGCATGGCCAGAGTTTCCTGACAGGATTGGAACTCCAGGGCCCCAGTACTTCGTGCAACTCTATTCTCTGATACGCTGTGGCAACCTGGCTACTGTAGCAGACTGATTACAAGCCATCCCTTCGCAGGAGCTGGATTGTGCACTGCCTGGTGGGAATGGAGCAGGTGGACTCAAATGTGTAAGCGGGAAAACTATTAACAAGTCACCGTGTTTGTTTTAAAATTGTTCACATTTCTGTCTGCAAAGGTATTTATAACCATGCTCATCATAACCATGCTGACTACAGCTTTAGAAAAGTCTGGCAAGAAAGAGCTGATGGACAGCATTTCAGTGAGACAAGAGAACAGCCTTAAGTGCTCCAATAATGCATTATAGCACAGGAACAGCAAACAGGATCCGTGCTCCCAAAGCCTGAGAGCAAGAATGACGGAGTGGAATTTTTTTTGGCCTGCGTAACACAGGACAGAATAGATCATCTTAAGGGTGGTTTTTTTCCGGCCTTAAAATCTACACAGCTGTACTGTGCTAATTCCAAAGCCGTGGTCCGCGGAAGGAGCACTTTCTCCTTGTTTTGGCTGAAATACTATGTAGTACTTTAGCCACTGTTTTTCCGTGTAAAGAGCAGCTGCAGTTTTGCCGAAGGAGCCCCGGGTCCCGCACGCCGAGCTCTCCCCGCGAGGCCGCCCTGAGCCGNAGCGGGGCGCGGGCTGCGCTCGGCCCGCGGCGAGGGCGGAGGTGTCGCTTTTACCCCTCGGCGTGAGAAACGATGGAATTGAGGGAAGATTTTCATGCTGGCAATGGAAACTGTTCCCAGAGAAAAGGACGGCAAAGCTGGGCAGGAGGCTGAGGTGTTTCGTTTGTGATTTGAATTGTTTTTAGGAAGATTTGTGTAATGATCAAAATTCAAGTAGGATAACAACAAAGAACCAACCAACCAAACCAAGCAACCCTAATTTTAGACTGGAGTTGCCAAAAACCTCAAATCAGATACTTGATAGCAAATTCCACTTCTGGAATCGTTTAAAGCCAGACCAGCTGGTAGGTTTTAGGAGGTAATGGGAAAAGAGTAGAGTCAGGGAAAAGAGTAGAGGTAGTGGGAAAAGAGTAAAGTCAGGTGTCAGGGCATGAGGTGAGTGTTTCTGGTGTTAATTTGCAGTCCGACCGCCTGAGTTTTAGCTTGCCAGATTGGAAAGTGCATCTTTATCTACATCAGTTTATCATCATCTAAAGGTAATTCCGTCTTTTGAAAGTGTAATGTGGAGTTTTGTGAGATAAGTTTTGTCAAAGTCAGATGGAAGGTGTGTGTGAGAGGACACACGTGGTGAAGTTTGTCCTCAGAAGGAACCAACCTCTCCTTCAGCCAGCAATGGGAAGGAACTGGGGTGAAGTGTGAGACTCAGCTGGTGGTTGATGAATCTACAAGCTCAGGTTTATCAAGATAGCCATGAGGCTTGACAATGCAGGGGAATTCTTTCTGTATTTCTGTTTAAAAAAAAAGGACAAAGCTTTTTTTAACCTGGGGGTTGTACACTGGAAGATAACAGACTTTGTGAGATGCTTCTGTTCAGAGCAGCAAAGAAGCTGCCAAAATTGAAAAGTGCATCTTATATTAAGCCAAAAGAGCTTTTCACTGAAAATCAAAGCTGCTGAGGGTTATTAGCTGTTAAAATCTGTTGAAATTCACGTATAATATTAATTTTCTTAATCTAATTCCCATCTCATGTCAGAGTTATGTTAAGGAGATAAAGCAGAGAGTAGAGACTTCACAGCCTGACAACTGCTTCCAGGCAGGAAGGAGAGTAAATACTTGCAATGAAAAATTATTATTGCCTTGTCGTTTTGTTATAGTCTACCAAAATCCACAGAAATGGGTTTATTTTCGCTGTCTGTCACACCAGTAACTACGAGAGACTTGGCTTCTCTGTTCACATGTGACAAAGACTGGGTTCCTGCTGCCAACCCTACGTGTTGTGCTTGAGGAACTAGTTCTGTATTTCAGCTCCAATCAAAATAAAAACTCTTCTCAGTTGGTGTCTTTTTCCCATGTTGTTGGACAGCGTCTGGGGAGACCCTGCCTTGCCAAAAGAGAGACCGGTGGTGCTTGAGGATGTCTGAACTATCTGCTCTTGCCTGCCGAGTCTGTCTGGGGACACCAACCTGTCTGAACTCCGAAGCCCCGAGGCTGTGTACTCATGCAGGCATCATCACAGGCTTAAAAGTTCAGTTTCCTGGTATATGCTTTTTTGGTGAAATAGAGCTAAAGAAGGTTTCTTTTTAAAACTTCTCCTCATGGTGGAGTCCTTTTCTTTACTTCACGAGGTCCAGATTGATGGAGCACATTTTTATTGGGTTTTTGAACACCACTTACAGTTTCTGATGTCCTTTTGAGTGCAGAACTTAAATGATGTCTGATCTGAAGAAGAGCATGAGCCCTGGAAAATCAATATCTTGACAACAGCAAATCTTTTATAGACCTGGCAGTGTCCAGTAAACAAAAAAATAACTAAATCAGGCATTCCTGCAATTCAGATTTTTTTCTGAAAGGCAGCTAATGAGAATCTCTTTGATGATATTCATGAGCCCAAGAAGGCTCAAGAAGCAAAAAGGTGTCAGGAAAGTCCAATTGCATTCTGTTCTTTGAGATACAAACAAGAAAATTGATACTGTTTTTCTGAATTTTTATTCTGTATTATAACTCTAGCTTTTATAATACCCTAGACTCTTCCCTGCAGAGCTTTTGGGGGAAAATTGCTTTCAGGTTCAGAGATTTATCCAAATTTTTCTTTTCTGACATGTTTATGGCAGAGAACAATACTTTACAGGGCGGGGAAGGAAGTGAAAGCCTCTGTAGATCACTTATTTTAGCATTATTCTAGGAAGCAGCTTATGTGGGCTCAATACACAAAAATCAAACTGCAAACCTGCTAATTCTGCTTGTGAAAAGTGATTATGTAAAGGAGTGTTTAGTCAGTACAGCTACAGGTGACAAGGCTCCATCCGTCTGGGCACACGCTTGAGCTTGTTTCATTTTCTTCCAAGGCAGTTCCGAGGCAGAAGTCCATGGGGCTTCTCTTTTTGGAGAGCCCTGTGTACAGAACTAGTACACGAGTTGGGTTTGTGACCAGTGCTTGCAGCAGATCCAGGCACCTCACAGCTGAGCTGTAGCGGCTGGGTTGCCACCTGCCAAGGTCACGATGATTTTTCCAGGCTTCGGAAGCAGTTGTTGTAAATGAAAGATCCCTCTAGAGCCCTTCACATCCTGATTCATAGCCAGTTTCTCTGCAAGAGGGTAAAATGCAGCTAGAATGTTATTGTACACTACTTTTTCAGGTCTAAGATGAGTAGGGGATAGTTCTATAAGCTTGCTACTCACTCCTGAGAGAAATAGGAGAGAAATACAGGCATGGTGTTTGGTGTGATATGATGACCCTTGCAGAGGGCCCCTGCAAGTTAGTTGTGTATGGGCACCCAGAAATTGCTTGGGGCTGCATATATCGTATATTTAGGCTTAATTTTCTGGTTTGTTGGGGTTTTTTCAGGTTCCTTTTGCAGAGGCCAGTTAGGACTTGATGACATGAATCCAGATATTTCCAGGTATGATGTACTGATGGGCATTTGGAGCTCAGTGGAGGTAAAGTTTCATCAGCTTGAGCTGTGTTTCTATAGAGAGAAGTGCCGCCTTTGCCAGAGGGAGCCACTTGTCATTTCCCTTTACACCTTGCATTGAGCCTGCACAAATGACTTTGAAGCCAGGAAGTAAATTGCACTGAGGAACTGGCACGGGGTAAAATCACCCCCAAGTAGAAACAAAAAAAGCTTGGTTTAAGCCCAAATCTTTTTCTCAAGCTGGTTCTCTGTGAAGCCTCACAAATTCCTGTATTGAGCATGTAGTGGCAGTGAAGTGGGAGAGCTGGCCAGGAACGGGTGGAGGCCAGGGTCCAGTCTTTGATGACTCTGTTGGTTTACACTGGCTCTCAGTTGTAAGGAACCTGCCTCAGCAGGGGAATCTTCACACTGCAAAGAGCAGCAGTTTCATTTTAAGGACTGTAGTGCATCTCTCCACCCACTGATATAATCTTAAAGGAAACACATCTGTTTCTTTTCCCATTGTGGTCCTCCAGTCTTAGGCTCTGTTCAGGTGAAAGCAAACTTAGAAGAAAAGAGATTATAGAATGTCAAAGAACTAACATGCATAAGTCAGAGCAAATAGTCCATCTTGATTTTCTGTACTGTAGGGTGTAAGTAACGTGTACTTGTTCTCTGAAATGTTGAAAATTGAGTCATTATCTCACAGCATTATCTGAAAAATCACATTTGTTTAATAAATTTAGACTCATTGGATGTATCCAGCCATTACTATGACATAACAAGTACACACTAAAATCTGGGGGTGCAGTTGAACTGAGAGGCATGCAGTTTTGAACTGACTCCACTTTAGCTGTGAATTTAGAGCCTGTTGATAAGAAAAAAAGTGTCATGAGATTTCTGGAGTCTGAATTGTTTATTGTGCTCTGTGTTTTATATCCCGCTCGTATTTCTAATGTCTGTTCCAGGTTTCTTCCCTGTAGGAGAAAAGCCACGCTTTCGTGGAAAAGAAGTCAAAGGTCTTACTTAAAAATAGATTGCTCTTTAGAAAGCCAAAATCTTGTCATTATTTCTTACTAGTAAAATTAATTATCCTTGTTCTAGTTAATATTAATTGAGTAATTGAACACTTCAATGGAATGTGTTACAGGTGTAGAATTTACACATTTACAGCACCATTTCATTGCAGTGCCGCACACTGCAGGTTCTGTTGTAAAAGCTGCAGCTTACAGAGTCCCTAGACCTGGAGTACCCCTGATTGGGGGTGTACAGGAAACTGCCAGGAGCTGGGGCAGTGCCCAGCAGTGGGGACAGCCCTGGCATGCCCAGTGCAGGCTCTGGTTCTGGATCAGTTCCCGGAGCTGTTACCCAGCCCAGTCTGGGGCCTGCTCTGAGGCTGCCGTGGAGGGCAGAGAGTGCAGAGCCCTGCTCTCACTGGGCCATCCTGGCCATCACTGGTGTGGGCAGAGCCCTGCTCTCACTGGGGCATCCTGGCCACCACTGGTGTGGGCAGAGCCCTGCTCTCACTGGGCCATCCTGGCCACCACTGGTGTGGGCAGAGCCCTGCTCTCACTGGGCCATCCTGGCCACCACCGGTGTGGGCAGAGCTCCTCTCCCCGGGCCTGCTGCGTGCTCCTGGTGAGACTCGGTGCTCCCAGTCTCACACACTGAGCTGGCTGGAGGGTGATTTCCACCTTACCTAGGTGCCTGCAAGTCTATGTTCTGTGCCCTCAGCCACCTCCTCATTCAAATAAAGGTTTGCATTTTATTGTGGGTCTCTTGCTATATGCATGTATTCACCTTTAGTATGTCTGTATTGAAGGTTTCATATTTAATTCTACTGGCACTCTATGGCAGGTTCTTCTTAAGTGAAAAGGAAACAAATGCTATCATTTTCCCTGTTTTGAAAAGTCCACTTAAGGCTGTTCTGTTGGGGGTCATTTTTGTAGTATTTTCATCTTTACTGATGAGTACACCTCAGCATGTTTGTCCAGAATTAAATAGCAATGTCAAGAACCCAGTGCATGTTCCCCACTTCTTTACCAATATGCTTTAGCTTTAATTAATTCAGGAGTTTTATTTGGAAAAATAGGAAATATGTTCAGAGAGGACTGCAGTAATTCCATAAACTTCAAGACTGATTCACCTTTTACCGAAACTGGTTTTGATAACAACAAGTGTCTTTGTTTTAAAAGTCAGTTCCAAAACCAAAGGAATTCTTCAAATACTTTTCTTTGTGAGGTTGTTGCACTGGTAGCCACAGGTATGGCATATGCCTTCCAACCCAACAAGTGCCGAGGCTTTGAATCAAAACAGATAAGGAAAAATGAATTGTGAAAGAGGTAAACTACAGGCTGTGTTCAGATTATTTTCTTTGTAATAAGCAGTGTTATTTTTATCCCTGAGGTACTACAAGAGCTTTTGGGACAACGGCTTCCCTATTGTTCATCTGTCTGTCTTCATGCATATGTGGAAGATCCTTCTGCAGGGTTTGAAAGATGAATTGTCAGAGTTTAATGTTTTCAAAGAAAAGATCAGAGGAATTTTTCTGTTTAGAGAGAATACTGAATTAAAAGCATGAAAGCAGAATTCCCCGAATAATCATTTCTGTGTGACTTTTCTTGTAAAGTTACTTGTGGTGAATTGAAGCAAGGAGAAAGTGACCCTCAGTATCTGTATTTTAAAAATAAACCCTGAGCTCAGCCGGCATGAATCAGGGCTGTGCTGCGGGAGCCGGAGGTGCTGCCGGTGTGCTGGGGGATCCAGCTGGCACCAGCCTGTGCCTGGGGCCGGGGCCTGCCCCCTCCGCAGCTGCTGCGGGCAGGACGGTGTGGGCTCGGGCAGGGCAGAGCAGCTGGCTGCAGTGAGGTAAATGAGTGTCTGTTCTGCAGAGGAACTGGCCCAGGGAGGAATAACTGCGGTGTCAGAGTTTTCTCTCAGATCCGCTCGTGCCTGCAGCGAACACAGGGTTCCTCACAGGGCAGGAGCAGGAGTCCAGCTTAAGGAGTGACCAGCTTTGTCAGAAGACCAAGAGGACCACCAGGGTTAAGCAATCCGAGTAAGCCCTGTCTGTGTCCGGCGGGATCGCTCATTAAAAGGGTCCCATTGCATTTGTAGTTAAGCCATCCCACAACGCCAGAATTGCTGGATAAATAGCACAGTGTGGTTGCAGTCTCCAAATCTTGACGAGGAATACAGCATCCTGTAGTGATTTGTTTATGTGATAGGTAAAGCTCCGTTGGAGGCAGGTTCTCTTCATGTTAGGCACTAGTCCAGCAAGGAAAAGAGGACAATGCCTATGGAAACAACTAGAGTTCCACATTCTGCTTTGTAAGCTGCCCCTATCACGGAGCTTTTGAATTCTCTATGCTAATGAAGAATAATTCATATTCACATTTGTTTTTAAATGAACATCATCATGTGATAGATTGCATTACTCATTAAGCAGTAATGCTTGTGAAAAGTGAGTCTCAATGCTTTTAATCTTGGAGAAAAGAAAATCTTTCTATCAGTTGCTCTCAACGTTTTCAACATATTTTGCTTTTGCAGTAATGTTGGGAATGTAGATGTTCTCAGATAAGGTTTTAAGTTTTGTGGTTTGAGATGAAAAATCACGAAAACATGTACTGGTTTTACAGGTAGGAGTATAATTTAAAAGAATCTTAATTTAGGCTAATTAATTTATTTTTTTGTCTAAGCTTTAGAACAGGCTGGGGAGTTTGCAGGAACAAATACCTGGGAAACTGATGGAACTGTTGATACTGAAATTTAAAGCCAACTCATAGAAAGTAATTAAAGCCTGTGTGTTTCCTGCATAAGGGAGGAGAGCGAGAGTTGTGTGGAAAGTCATTCACTGCCTGTGTAGGTGTACTGCGCTGTAATACAGGATGCCTCCCTCAACTTCATGCAACAGATTAATCCCAGCTGATAGGTAAGCACTTTTCTAGTCTGTGTTGGCATTCAAGATGACCCAATTCCGCTTTGCCGTTTCATCTTTGCGAGGTCTGTGGCAGAGGTTGCACACATCTGTCCCTTAGGCCTCCTTGTTTAACACAGCGGGTTCTCTCGTTTTGAGCCAAGATCAGCGGTTCAGGAGTTCAGTGCTTCACTGAGGTGGATGCTTGGAGGTGCTGGTGTGATGAATTAGAAAACTTGACTTTGGGGAAATGGCCTGGTTGTGGGAGAAAGAGGGATAAGAGTGCTTGATTCTCTGTAGGGCTTGACTGTATGAATTAGGAGCAATGGTTATGCTTTGGACTGCAGGGAAGTAGGAACTGTAGGTGAAACTAAGGATGAAGAGCTTCTGAGGGCTGCTACAAACTGCGGAACCGAGTGTATGGCTGAAGGCAGAAGGACAGAAGAGGAGGAGCTGTCCTGGAAGGGACTAGAAGGGCTTGCCAAGGGTGATTCTTAGAGGATAGGTTAGGAGAGGGCCATCAGACCACAACAGTACGACTATTTAGGAATGTTTGTGCTTCAAAAAGGCTGGAAGGTCAGGTAATGCATTGGAGAAGCATTGCACTGTCCCATGAGCTCGTAAGAAAGAGGTTTTCTTGAGAGCTGTGTTGGTATTTTAATGTGACTCGATTATGGCTTGGAAGCTTGAACCTACTACCTGCTTTTTATTATTCCCAGTTTTTAAGTTAGAATTAAACTTTTTGAGGCCTGATATGTGTTTGTTGAGTAACAGGGTTAGTGATAATCAGTTGGGTGATTTCAGTTGGCAGTAGAAAAAATGTCAGGGGTATGTATTGTCATTAATGATCTGGGCAGGTATTTTTTGCTCCTCCAGCATCTGAACATCCGCGCACATAAACTGGGTTGTAAGGCCAGAACTTGCCTTTGGAAGAGTTTCTCACAGTTATTGCTGCCCAGGCTCAAAGTTTTGAGCCTTATTCCATGTGTTTTCTCATAGTATGTGATTCCTTTTTGTGCCTTTCTCCTTCCAAAATCTGTGAAAAGGCTTCTATTGGTGTATGAACTGCTTGTTGGTACAATCTTTGCGGATGAATAGCATTTCTGTTTAGAGGCTTTTTGGCAGTTTTTACTGTCTCTTTACTCAGATTGAAGGACACAGTGTCATTAAGACTGCCTGATTCTTTCTTTTTTTGATGAATTTAACGAAAGAACAGGTGAGCCGTTCTAGGAGAAGTAATCTCCCTCTTGATTCTTTGAGTGGTCTTCCAACTTGACTTCTTAGCTCACTGTGGCCTGAGGCCAATAACTTGATTTTCTTCCTCAATTCTATCAAGTGATGTCAGACAGTGACTGCTGTTTCTACAGTGAGACTGGAGGAAATAGTAGGTGTCAGGAAAAAGAAGGAAGGAAAAAATGCAAAGAAATTGATTAAAAGCTCATTTGGGGTTTAGAGATGCCTCCTTCTTACGTTTTACATTTGCACTCTTGAGAAACACACATAGGTCTGGGACTACGTGTCGCTGTGTTTTGTGGAGATGTAGCTGGTGCTTGGAGTGCCTCAGTTGCTTTCCTTGGACACCAGTGGTGTCTGATGTTCTTACCAAGCCCTAGTGTGGTCTGTAGCTTTCTGCACAGGGGTGTGGCCTTACCCAAATGATCAGCAGGCAGTCTGCACTGCACTGGTTTCTCGTTGAATTTCTTTTTGTTTGTACGGTGAGTATTCGGTAGCAGAACATTGTTCCCAAGTGTCAGGACAACAAGGCCTTTTCTGGCCTTGTTTTTTAGCTAAATAAACTAAGGCTTGTTTTGCCCTGGGCAAAACCAGGAAGTGGTACTCATCCCCCTCGGTGAGGGATGACTGAGTGAGAAGAGCTGTCTGGTTTGCATTCTGACGTGGTGAGTGACATCAGCTGACCCCGTGCTGGCCGTCACACCTGGCAGCCTGCTCGGGAGCCAGGCACTTGCAGGCAGAGCAGCCCGGCGAGGAAGGAGCTGGCAAGCGGAGCACAATATATGGCAGTTCGTATGTAATTTATGATGGGTGAGAAAGATGTTCTCTGCAGATCTAGGTAAGCAAGTTTGTCTATTGTGGAATTTTTATTTGCAGTTTGAAATGTTTGCTTGGGCATTTTATGTTTTTTCTGGAACAGAGCTCTCCCAAAAGATGGTGTACGTGAAAATTTTTGCCTTTGAACAGAGCAGCACGCGACTTGCAAAATGAATTTATTCTTGTGTGAAGAAGACGCATGAAATAATTTGGTAGGAAATGTCAGCTGGTAGATCTAAATGAGGAGAACATCTGAAAGCTAGGAAGTTGAGGGTAACTGGACATTGGTGGAGAAACAAGGCTGCACAAATAATTTCAAATTTTCAATTAGCTTCCAAAGAAGAGGATATGGAGAATAGAGTCTGGGTGAGGAGGGTGAGCCTGGAGAACATAGTGTTGGTGTTTACGAAGGTAAGGAGATTGTGGTTTCATTTCTCTTGCTACTAGTCAGAGTTGAAAAATCTTATTTCATGCAAAAACAAATGGAGGTTCTGCCAGAAGCTGTAGTTTTAGGGAAAAGGGTGTGTAGAGTCACAAGAGAAAGAGATGAAAAGGCTGAGGAACTGGAGAAATAAAGCAGAATTAGCTGCAGGTAAAAAGAGATTTATACCAAAACCTGTACATGTGATTGGAGATTCTGCATCAGTTATGGCCAGAGCAAGCAGGCTTGTAAAAATCTGCAAAAGGAGTTAAAAGAAATGGAGGTGTAGAGGGTGATGGGTTTTGTAGAAATGTTACTTTGACAGGGTGAGGAGGCATGCTAGGAGAACTAAGGTCAATAGGTAGTTCATGGACTGGAACTGTATGGAAAGGTTTAAATATTTTTTCATTACCATGGGAGGACCTTCTTAGGCATTTTTCTTAATTGATAAATTTCAGCTGAGACCCTTGGGCACTGTCCATCCATGGTTAAATTTGTGTTGTAAGAAAAGCCTTAAAATGGTGAAGAACCGAGAGAAACATAGTTAAAAAAAGGGATCTCGGGCAAGGGAAATGTTATGAATAAGGCAATATCTGAAAGAGGTATGACTCCAGGATGGCTAACAGAGATGAGGAAATGGAAATGAACATATCAAAGCTGAAGTGAAATTTGAAAAGCTTAATATATTCCCTTCAGGCAGAAGACTCAGACTAACTAATCTCCGTCTCGGCATGCTGAAAATAATGCTATATGTAATTAAAAATTTTGGAGCAAAAATTTTTTTATCTATACATTTTACCAAATCTTGATATATATTAGAAGACACATATAAAAGAGTTTGCAAAAAAAAAAAAGCAAAAATTATCCTAGCAACTATAATCCTATAATACCAGTATTGTGATCATTAGTGTGAAGGTTTAAAAAAAGAAAAACACCTTGGAGATGGAGATTAAGAGATTAAATACAGTACAGGTGTTCAAAAGATAGCCTGGGCCGTGTTAGTCAGAGCTTTATTTGTTAAAACTATTTATTTCTGCCTAAAAGAGAGGCAGTAAGTTTCATGTCTGAACTAGGAACATCTCCTGGGTAGCTCTAACAAGTAGTTTTAGTTGAAGACATCAGGATTATGGGGAGTATCAAACAAGAAACTGCCTAGAAAAGCTATCAGGAGAGAATTTATCCATGGAGTACTTGACTAATTGATTTCTTAGCAAAATGAGCTAAAGGTTCAAATGCATAATAGGCAATGGAAACTCGAATTCAGGCAGTATGGACCAGAGTAGGATAGGAACACAATGGCTCTTCCAGTTTGAAATAACAGAAACCTTTTTAACTATATGGAGGACTTTGTTTCTTGACCCCAGTTTCTCAGGAAGATCGGACAAGCCTCTCCATTTTGGTCTCCAGCATATCAAGGCTGAAGAGGCTTTTTTGGTTTTATTTAGGCTTAACCCCGTGGAAAAATAAAGCAACTTGGCTGAAGAAGCAGCATAACTGCATCCTTGTGGTGTGTGCTTCCCCATTAATTGGTAATTTCCCCTGTGGCAGTGCTGTGCTGCTGGTGGCTGACTGCATCCTGGGACAACTGGCTGCACCAGCAAGGCTGCTGCAGGAGTGCCTGCGCTGCTCTGGCAGCCGGGTCATTAACACGATGCTGCAGTTAAGACTTGGCTGACCTAAATGGCTTGGCCCAGAGCCACGGCAGGGATGTCTGTACCTGTGGCATGGTTCACCCACAAACCTGCATAATCCACCTGCAGACAATGGACCATGTCTGCTGTAATTGAGCACTCTAAGGCCTTTGTAGCCAGTTCTTTCCAAGAAGCGTAAGCTGTTTCTCTCTGTTCCGTCTCCACCCTTATCTGCTATATTCACACATGTAAATTTACATTAATATTTGTGTACCTATATATTAATGTTTAGCTTGGGAATGGAGTCTGTAAGTGAAGCAGCAGAGTAACTCTTTGAAGATGTAAGCAACAGTTAACATTTTCTGGGTAAACCTGCTTAGCCATTTTACCTGTGAGACGAGGAGTAACCTCTTCAGTTGATGCCCTGCTTCTTCTCAAGCAGTTCTGCTTCGAAAGCGAAACCAAGTGTAAACCTGGCCCTGAGGGCTTAAGTACAGTGGTGTTCCGTGGCTCAAGGTGGGGAGCCCTGCAGTGCTGCTCTGCTGCAGGCTCTGCAGATGCAGTAATTCCTGCTCTGCTGGGAGCAGCTCAGCCAGCCCAACAGCAGAGACCTTTGTAATGCTGAGGATTCAGATAAAACCACCATGTTCATGAAAACCAAAAAACAAGCGACACCAGGAAAGGGCAAGATTCAACAAAGTAAATACAGTGGATGGGGCTACTGGGATGCAGAGTCCAGTTGCTTCAAGACCTTCTGGCTGTGTCACCTCAAAGAAGCTCTGTGGACTGTACTTTGCCTGTCTCCTCTTGGTGCACTATGGGCGCAAGAAATGTTGAAGCCTTGCCCTCCCTGTCCCCATGGCATAGCTGTGATACTTCTCTGGTTTTGATTTCATCCTTACATGTACCTTCTACAACCAACTTAAAGGCGTTCTTTCAGTGTTTACTATTTCATTGGCTGTTGTGAAGTCCTTATGTTGATCTGTCCAGTGTTTCCCACTGTTGTTTTTTATCTCTGTTCTTGCTGAGCTCTGTGTGAGGAGGTGTCTCCTCTGTTAGACCTGTATTCAGAGCTGAAGGGCTTGGTTCTGCATGTTACAAAGCTACAGCGCAGGATAGATGCTGTGTGAGGTGTAAAGAACTTCTGAGAAAGAAATGGGCCCACTTAAACTTTTCTGTGGGTGCTCAAAGGGCCTTTTGGACACACCGTTGTCTTCAGCTTTCCAGCAGCCTTGACTTGAGAACTTGACCTATATAAATTGCAAAAGATATATGTGTTGCTTCATGTCATACTCTGTTCTGTGTTTTTACAATGTGTAAAGACAGCTGCAGAGATGAAGAAATATTCCATGAAGGTAATCCTGACTGTCTCTATTTTGCACATGAGAGTAGATTAGATAATGGCTGTTTGCTTCCTTAGCGCTTTGAATCTATATATTCCCCCTGGGCAAATTGGACAATCTATTTTGTATTCTCCCACAGACTCCCCAGTGGAGTTCAGCTGCTGTTCTCTACCAAGTGTGGTTTTGTGTTGTTACCAGATAAATACAGTTCTGGAAGGAGAATGTGGGATTGTGTAGCTGCAAAGCTGTGATGGCAGCTTTCCCCAGCATGCCTTCTGTCTGCACAGTGGGAAAACCCACTGAAGAGATGTTTTTGGAAGAGCTGAGGCAGGGAGGAAGTGTAATTTCTCCCTGGAGTTCTCTGAGGTATTCCTAATGCTTTCCACAACTACAACTGAGATTTTTAACAGCTAAGAAAGTTTACCAACAATTTTGAGGTGGGTATATTCAATGCCAGTAAAGTTCTTTGTAATTCAGGCACCTCACTTAGGTTATCTGGCTCTTCTAAGCTGGTATCCAGTACTGTCTGAAGTGCACAAGCTGTTTTGGTGTGGTGTCACCGTGCTTCTTGGTGACAGGATGTTGAATTCATCGTAGGCTAAGCCCATATACAGTTTGCTTCTACACAGACACATTGTGCTCTAAAAATGTAGACTTTTATAGAGAAATCTGGGTTCACACAGTCTATAGGAAGTTTGGGGACATCCTGAAAGAATGGTTCACCAAGGCTGGGGGGTTCGGCGCAGCCACCCTGTCCCGTGGACGCAGGGCTGTGTCACCCAAATGGAGCTGTGCTGGTGAGCAGCATGTTTACTGAGTAGTCTGAAAAGCTTTTTCTGGCAGGTGTGTACGTGTGCTTCAGCTGGCTCTGTCACCTGTGAGCCGTCACCAACCTCCATGGTCCTGGCTTCCCGTGTTCTTGCTGGAGCACCAAAGGGAAGGGAAGGAGAAGGAAGGGAACTGGTGCTAAAAGATCCTACAGCCCTGCCAGGGGAACAGGGGATGGGTGGTTGGTAGCAGATGTTCCCACCTCCAGACGGCCTTGGTGGGGACAGGTGGGTTATACTCTAGGCCCCAGAGAGCTGTAGAGACTCGAGATTTGGCAGGCAATTAAAAAACTGTTGCATCCTGCTTGTCAGGCTCTTAAAACAGGATTTGAAGAGTCTATAAACCCTGTTTATGTCCATTTTGTGTACCAGTGATTTTTGTCCAGGCATTGTCTGGAAGGAGAGCTAGAAGAAGGAATGGAGAGCAGCCTGGGTGTGGGATCAAAACCACAGTTTCCAGAGGCCCAGAAGCTACACCAGAAAGAAAATACTGTTGATATTGTCAAACTGAACTCTGGTAGAAGACCTGAATGTTCTTTTCAGTGCTAGTGAAGCCATACTTCCACTTCTTTTGGATGCGGTTCTTCAGTATATCAGGCTCTTAATTTTTAGGAGGTATTTTTATGTTGTGGGTTTTAGTATGAAAAGCTGAAATCAGGCAGTGCACAGTGGAGGAGAAGAAAGCGTTTTTCATAAGATGGTTTTCCTTTTTCTTTGGGGAAAAAGGGAAATGTTTTCCTGCTTTCTACATATGATATATGAATTCTATATATTATATATTTTTTTCTCTAAGTGATTAGAAAGTTTGCATCCACTTGCTATAAATTACACATGTGTTTTTAATCAGCTTTGTCCTCAAACTGAATTGGCTGTCCATGCGCCAGGAGAAATGAGTCAAATTTGAAGAAACAGCATCCTGTTCTTCCCGGTGCAGTCAGATCAAAGAACACATTGAGGTGAATGGTAAAGTCCAAATCAAGAAAAGATGTTTACAATTCCTTCCAGTGCCTGAAGGGAGCCTACAAGAAAGATGGAGAGATAATTTTTACAAGGGCTTGGGGTGACACGACATGGAGGAATGGGTTCAAACTGAAAGACAGTAAATTTAGATTAGATATTAGGAAGAAATTCTTCCCTGTGAGGGTGGGGAGGCCCTGGCACAGGGTGCCCAGAGCAGCTGTGGCTGCCCTTGGATCCCTGGCAGTGTCCAAGACCACGTTGGACAGGGCTTGGAGCAGCCTGGGACAGTGGAAGGTGTCCCTGCCCATGGCAGGGGTGGGATGAGATTCAAGGTCTTGTCTAACCCAACCCGTTCTATGACTCCATGGTTGTGATTCAGAAAATATCCCTCAGACTTCTCTATAAGGAGTTCAACAGGGAAACTGCACCTGAATTAAAGATACCTTCAAAATAAAATGACTGATTCATTTTTGATTTGATAGGCAGAAAATGGGCCAGATCTTGGGACTTTGCTTGAAGAGAAGCTTTATAATACTTGGGCCAGACACTTCAATTGTTTGTTTTTTCCATTGGTTTCCTAAGGTGGCATTTCCTGGGCACTGTTCTGATTATCTCAATGGGCATTTCATCCCCATTTCCTTCTTCTGTGCCTGCACAGAGTCTGACTTCAGAGCTTGTGTTTGAGATGTTGGTTGTTACCAGCTAAGAACGAGCAACCTGTATTGGAGGGTGGTGCAGTTCATATTTGTGTATGAGGTAGAGTTACCTAGAAACAGTGTTTGTGTGTTGAATGCTTCTTAACAACATTCTGCTGTCCTTTTTGCTGCTAAATTTGCTGATCATGTATGTAGATTCCACATTCAAGCATGGTCTTTAAATGACATTAAAAATCCAGCACAAAATCTACCTAGCACAAAAATTCTTACCTGGAAGTATCTTCCTTAATAATTCAAAGCAAAAGGCTGATTTTTTTTTTTTCTTTTATAAGGTGAACTCTCAGAATAATGAGTATAATGCATATATACACACACAGAGATAATGGAATTACAATCTGTAAATAGAAACAAATAAATACAAAAGATCAAAAACTGAAAAATAAGGATATATACATAAAAAAGCAGAGCAGGCTTGCCGCATCCCCATAATACCAAGCTGTAGAGAGGAATCTCTGAACCTGGGAAGTTTGGCACTAATGTTCTGTTGAATTCTGAGGCACTTTTCTCCATTTTACCCCTGTTTTGGTTCGGTGCCAGGAGTCAGCATTCACCAAGCACACGATAAGAATCTGTGAGAAGGTTATCAGCTCCTTGGGTAGTGCTGCATCCCACAGCTGTTCTGCTTTGACAGCCAGATGCAACCTCAGCAAGGGTGTAATCCTTCCTTGGCTTCACCAGCTTGTGCTGACAGGTTTTCTTGTGTGCAGGGCTCACTTTATTCTGGTCTCTCCTCCTTCCAGGATGGCTCGCTCTCTCTATGAGTGGCTGTGGCAGCACGAGTTCTGGCTGCCCCCAGGAATCACCTGGGAGGACATGCAAGAATCTGAAGACACTCAATACCCTCAGCCTCGTGATCTCCTGCTCAGTATCCCTTTTGCTTTAATCTTGGTAGTCATTCGATGTGCCTTTGAAAGGTAAGTTATTTAATACTGTCTGGGGTTTCTTAGGTACAATGGGAGCAGTTTGGGTCCAAAAGCTGGCTTTATTGTCTGTGCCAATGCATGACTGAAGAGGTCCAGAGTCTCCATGTCACAAAGTCTGCTGAGATAGATACATTTTTCAGCTCCTTCTTTTCAGCCCTGTGTACTGGCTAAAGAAGTGTGTTGAATGTAGAGTACAAACCCTACCCTTAAGGTCTAATTGCAAGCATTGTTATGTCCTACACATAAACTAGGTCAGTCTAGACGAGGTTTATGTATGTGTTTTTGAAGGCAGACCTGCTGGTTTGTGTGTGTTGCATATTACTTGCTGTTTCTGGGTCAAGTGTGGCAGAAATCATGTTTAGGCTCCATCATACAGTTAAGTCTCCTTTATCTTGGGTGATGGGGATCTGTAGTATTGCACCTGACAGACAAGCCTGAATAAGATGCATCAGATTGGGCTGAGGGCTGTGCCCTCAGCATCAGCCCTGCCTGGCACAGGGGTGTGTGTGGCACTGACCACCGCTCGGGCTCGGCAGTGCCACTGCCCCCCACTGCCGTGGACAGACGTTTGTAGCTGCTTCCTCTGACTTGAAGTTGCTACAGACCCTTCAGTGCTGGGCTGCCAGGATTTCTGCTCCTCTCATTCTGCTACCGGACCTGCTTTTGGGGCTGCTTTTTGCAAACTCTGTGATATCACCCTCCAGTGCTGGCACAAGAAGTTACTCTGACTCGAGGATCTTTCTGGCCAGAACCATTTGAGTGTTTTACACATTACACTTCAGGGCAGAAAATTTGGGGATTATGACAAAGGTATAGCAAGAAATCCTGCAGGGATCACTGACTCTGAGTTTCATTAAAGTCCTGAACTGGTGCCATTGATTTATGCAGTTTGGTCACTTGTTAATGTGGTCGGTGACACAACATGATTTGCTGGTGGAAAACTGAGATTTACTACAGCATTAACCATTGTCAAGACTGCAGAGCAAGTCCCTTTCATGATTTTGAATACACTTTAAAGTGTTTTTCAGTATATTCAAAACCCAGTATTCTTAGTAGCTCTCTGAAGAGGTAATCTTTTGAAATCTACAATGGTTTTAAGTTTAGAAAGAGGGAAAAAAATGACAATTTAAAAAACATTTTATCATTCGTTGAAAAGTGGCTGCACAATAAAGTGGAAATGGACTTTCCTGTAGACTAGAAAGATGTTTCTTCTGCAGATTCACTGTGACACAAGGGTAGCTTGGAAAAGCTTACAGAAGTTGAAATGATTCAAAGCTCGCCTGTTAGAATGTTTTTATGTAAAAATACTGGCTGTAATTTGGGGTATTTTATTAAAACTGAATGTGTGAGTAATTACAGAAATAATCATTTTAGGATGATACAAAATTGGAATTCAAATCTCTTCTTTGTAAACAATATGTTTAGTGTGCATTCCATAAATTCCATGGTTTTTATCCTGCACTTTCCTGGGGACACAGGCATCTTGGTTACCTCTACTCATGTGGAAACCAAGGTGCTCTAGGTAGCCACTGAAACACGAGTGACTCACATTTCTTCCCTGCTGATGCGCAGGACCTGGCTGGGTTTCGTACTCTGGGCCGGCACTGCTGGTCATGGATGCGCTTCTGGTGTGGAGCTGGGAGCTGGGCCCGTGGCCCACACTGACCGGCACTTGGCCGGTCTTTGGCTCCCCGGTGCAAGGCATGGCCAGGAAGGAGGAGGAGGCAAACTCTTCCCTGCGGTGGCTCATGACAGGACACGAGGCAGTGGGCACAGACAGAAACGCACGGTGCTCCATCTGCACGTACAAAATCTCTCTTCTTTACTGTGAGGGTGGTCCAACAGTGGAACAGTTTCCCCAGAGGGGGAAGGAGTCTGCATCTGCAGAGGTACACGACACCCAGCTGGACATAGCCCACTCAGCCTGCTGGAGCTGGCCCTGCTTGAGCAGCAGAGTTGAGCTGGGTGATCTCCAGAGACCCTTTCAGCATCGGTTCTGTGCTTCTGTGACTGTCCCTTTATTTGCCTTCCTCCTGCCACACCACTCCCAGTCAATCTAAATATCTTTTTCATCTGTTTTTAGATGCCAGTGGCCAAGTAAAAAGACTTTTCTTTCCCATCCAAGCGCTGCCTCAGCTGGGAGTGTTTCCACAGTCCTGGTCCTACTCATTAATTTTAAAGCTGTTTTGATTCACAAACTTCATTAAATAAAAGCTGCATGTCACACCCTTGAAAAAGATATCATCACAAGCCCATTTTACAGGTCCAGGAAACCTATAATCATAGCACTATTTTACCTATGCAAATTACAAGCCAGTGTTCTGAGCTGTATTCTTCTTTGTCCTAACTCTGCAGTCGTTTATTTCAGCATGACTTTTTCTCATTCTGAATCATTACGGTTTCACATCCAGTTCATCCTGGAGAAGAAAGCTTCCCCTGGGAAGGTGAGGTGTGAATCCAGCCCTCAGTTTCTCCATTGCCTTATCTAAAGTGGCACTGGTCCTGTTTAAAATAATTTACACCAAGTTGGAGAATTGCAGAAGGAAATGATGTGTGTGTTATTTCTCATTTTCTGTGTAGATAACCCTGACTGTATATCTTTGTACACGTGGCCTGCAGATCAAAATGAGTGGCTGTAACTAGTAGACAAGTTTGGGTTTGGTGGCTGTAGCTTGGCCTCTGGCAATTTATTCTACCCTCAGCCACCACCAGGTATTACTTGCAACTGTGCATTGGGTGCCAAGTGTTTCTCTGTCTAGATAGTTCCTGGTGGTGCCTGCTTTGGGATTTCAGAAATGTTATAATGTGTTCATGTGATTTAACTGTCAGAACTCCAGGTAAATAGTAAGAGGCAGGGGAAGTCTGGAGGATTTTCTGCAATGTCTGCATCAGCCACTGTGCTGGGACCAATTGTCTCATCCTTTTTTTGGGCATTATACTTGTGAAAGAACCTGCTTCCTCAAGGATGGATTTTCCTCCCCTTTGCACTGGCTGGCTGAACTGGGGAAAACTGAGACAGCAACATCCTTCTAAGAGCCAGCTATGCTGGGGATTAGGTGGTGGCTGTGGGAAGAGGACCTGCGGTGTCTGGGTGTGGCCTGGGAGAATTGAGGAGGTTGTGGGTGCAGCCCTGGGGGAGAAGAAACAGCTCATATGTCGTGAAGCAACTCCCCTGTGAGCTGGTTTGTGCTGAGGAAAGTGGGAAAAAGTGGATTCAGTGCTGGAGAGTAGAAAGCCCATTACTGCTGCAGTGCTGGGCTGTGCCACAGTGCTGAGGCAGGAACTGGGGGGAGCAGTTAATGATGTCCTGAGAAAAGAGAGGACCTGGAACTTTGGAACCTCCCCTGTTCCTTTAATGTTTCCAGATTGCACTTCTGAGTAGGAGATGTGTCCTGCACCTGTAACTTGGAGCTTGATTTTAAGCACCTGTATACCTTAGCAGAACTTTTCCCTGGACCTAGTCCTGCAAAGATGTTGGCTTCTCTTCTAGCTATGTAAGACTGTTTCTGTGAAAATCAAATTCTTGGAGTGTTATGATTCTGAAGGAATATTGCGAAGTGTTTCCTGCCTGCATGGTTAGGAAAATGTGGCAACTAAAGTGCTTTGAGGGACAGTAAAGCCATTGAAAAACAGAATTTACATACAATTTTTGATTTGTCTGATTTTGGTCCAGGGATTTTTGGATGCTGGGCAATTGAAAGGAAATGTCAGTGAATTTGAATTCACATAGCTCCCAGGTTTCACTAGAAGAGGATTTTAGTCAGAAATACTAGGTCTCTTTGCGGGAGGGTGGTGGCAGTATGGGAGCCATATGTTGTACATTTAAAGAAATGGACGCTCTTGATCTGCCAGGAACAGATACTTGAACTCAAAACCAGAAGAAGGAAAGGACACCAATTCTGAGTATTTTATTTAGAAAGGTACCTTTCTAAAGTTTATTTTGCACAGAGACTTTTGTTGTTGATCAGTAATCAGGAAGGATCTGGAAACAGTTTCCTGTTAAGGTCTTACAGGCAGGGCTTGGTGCAAAGATGAGGGACATATTGCAGCATTTAATTGAAAACGGACCTAGCTCAGTTTGGACAGCAGCACTGTAGTGACTCGAGACCTTGTACCAAACAGAACAGTCAGTTTAACTGGTGTGGAACATTCTCCAGCAAGCAGGAGAAGGCAGAGACTACTCCAGGTGCACAGCGAGAGCCCTCTGCCAAAGGAAAGCAGGAGGCTAAAAGAGACTGTGCAGCTCAAAAGTAGAAGTTCTGATTGCTGCTGTCACTGGTTCTGCATTTCTTAGTACTTGAAGGTATTTCCAAAGTGGCACCCTTATAAATAATAAAATAATAAAAAACCACCCCCAAAGTTAAATTATTTATTGTATCTCACGCTAACTCTGAAAGCCTCTGCAGAAGGACTGTAGCCCACTTTTGAAAGGTGGGGGAGTAGCAGCTTAAGCCCCTTAATGAGAAATCCATTTAGTTTCAGCTTCAGCAGGTTTTGCACAAGACAGTTTGTTCTGTGACTACTGAAAAAAATGCCTTGGTGAGACCTCTGCCATGTGACCCATGGAGTGAGAGATGCTCACTGATGGAGAAGTAGGCTGGTGATGAGAGTCATCTCCTTGACTGTGTCCGACTCGGAGAGGGGCACAGTTTAGTCCTCAGATTTACCCTTTTGTCTTTCAGAGAGCTGAAAAAGTGCCGTGATGAGGCTGTCCCTGCCACTGAGATGACAAATCTGTGATGTTGAAATCAGTACAAGCATCATCCTTTTAGGGCTGTGCTTGGAACAGAACTGAGAACTGAGTCAGAGCATACAGCCAACACGTGCAAACGTCCCTTAGGAAGAATTTCAGGCCTTGATTTCCCAATGATGTTCATGAAAGTAGGATTGGTTCCACAAATTATGGGTAAACTCAAAATCTCAACAACAAAGTAATTGTAACTGGTTACACCCTGTCTTCATCCACTGCGACTGGCTTGTTTCTGTTACAGTGAGATTTTATGCCATGACCATAAGAAATCAGCAGGAAATACAGAGAAATCAGGGATTAAACAAAATTAAGAAATTTGTCAGGATACTTTAAGTAGTTTTTCAGTAAAATAAATTTGTTGGCAAGCTGTGTTGACATGTGGCAGAAACAGTCTCTTTGCTTTAATGTGTCTGGAAAATTTCAGAATATGGCCTGTAAGAAGTTGCAATAAGGTTGTTTTCAGCAATAGAATTGATTACATCTTCCTCTTCAGAGGTGCTTGTATTGATGCCTGGTCTTTGAAAGAGGAAGATCAGGCCCACTTCAAGGAACTGTTTAATATAAGAACCAAGACCTAGTGCAGAGCTTAAGGTAGATATTTTCCCAACTTCAG
This sequence comes from Edolisoma coerulescens, assembly GCA_013397115.1. NCBI lineage: Eukaryota > Metazoa > Chordata > Aves > Passeriformes > Campephagidae > Edolisoma > Edolisoma coerulescens. Next base: position 36,762 of record VWZW01007316.1, on the reverse strand, counting down.
TGGAGTTATGGATATTATTGAAATACTGTGTTATTGTTCTTAGCACAGGACCTGCTGGTCCATTAGCTTCATATTAAAAAATCATATTAAAAATATTAAACCAATCACTTCATATTAAAAATTCATTAGATGCAATTAAAACATTTCTTGAGAGCAGTCAGAGCCAAAACCCAGAATTCCCAGTGGCGGCTATCTTCCTTTGCCATCCAGCAGCAGTGCCAGGGTGCTGCTAAATTTCACTGGAAGTAGTCAATGCTTACCCATGTTTTTGTGACAACTATGCGTCTTGTTGCCAGCAAGCACACTTAGCCCTGGCCCTTCTCTTATGGTAGAAACATATAATTTTTGTTGGTCTTGGTACATCTTTGAATGTTCCTATGGCCACTGATGCCAAAGGAATTTCCCAGAGATGATGACAAAGAACAATTGATACAGCCAGGGTGGGTTGGCTGTGCAAAAGAAAAGTGGAAATGAGCTGTTATATGAGTGAGCAAAATGTGTACCCGTTCTGTGGTTTAACAGAAGTTACAGCATTCCTTATGTAGGGGGTCTTTTTATAAAATTGCTTTTAATACTTGTTAATTAAATTAAGAAATGAATTCTCGAAAAGAAAACTTCTAAAAGACCCTTCTGAAGGATGCTGGACCTGAAATAGTCCATAAAGATGTGCATATGGAGTGTAAGCTCTGACTAGCAGAGAGCACAGGTAACCACCCCAGATAATCACAGCCATAAATATATCCCATACTATTTTGAAGTAGAACACCTTTAAACACCTACATTGTGAAATAGCTTTTGCAGCTTTTTTAAGCAAAGTGGAGAAAAAAAAATTTTTCTGTATCCAAATCATTAGGGAGAGCTGATCAGAGGACTTGCCTGGACAGCAGCAGGGACCAGCTGGTGTGGGGCTCAGCACTCGCTGCCTCTGCTTGGTGCTGTCAGCTCAAACCATCTTCAGCACCAGCTTGCAGTCAGTAACACAGAGACACTTACCCAGTGGCTGTGTGTAAAAGGGAGCAATTAATAAGAACAGCTAATTCTCAAGAAATTCAAGTAAAGTTCAGTTGATTTGGGTCTTTTTTTTTTTTAAATATTGTTTGAGAAGTTTCCTGTTTGTGCTGTACTTATGCAGGTTCTCACTTCACACCTTCGATGAGGATGTTTCCTGCTGCTGAGGTAGAGAAGAGTGTTGGTAGTGGAGGAGTTGAATTGTTGAGCACAGGAATTCTCTGAACAGTTTTCCTTGGATAACTTTTTTCTATTTATGCAGATTTCTTTTGCTTTATTTCACTGTGAAAGACTGAAGATGCACAGCTAGTGCAGACATCCATTCCTTGTGACAAGGTTTCTAGTTGTCGTGTCCTTATTTTGCAACTGTGTTTGATTTATATTAGGAAGCATGGAGGTAAGTTACTCCAGGAAAGACCAAGTGGCTTTCTGTTTCAGCAGGACATTTCTGCATTAATGCTGCACCTCTGGCAGAGCCTCCCTCTTGATCCTGAGCCAAGGCCTTAGTTCAGGTGGATGCCATGTATGTTCCATGTTCTAGATCAAGCAGGAAACAACATTTAGGCCTTATCACCAGTGTGGTACTCCCCATCAGCTGCAAGCAAGCCTGAGACCTGTGACTGGTGATTCAGAAGTTGACAAAGGAGGATATAGCATTTGCCAACCTCGTGTAATTTTGAATATCACAGCGCAGAACTCAGAGCAGTAGGGTACAAGTCCAACAGTTTCTACTGTAAGTTTGTGATTTTTACCTGCTTAACATGATACTCGTGTTTAGATTCACGTGTGGGAGGCAGCTGTTACGTACTGCATCATGTTTTAACAGTGCTGCAAAATCAGAAATCACTGTTCTATTTTTGGCTGACCCTTTATATTTTCTTTTGCAGAGCCATAGCCCTGCCCCTCAGTACCAAACTGGGTGTGAGAGACAAGCAGAGACCAAAAGCTCAGCCAAACCCTGTGCTGGAAACATTCTATAGTACGCGCCGCAAGAACCCTGAAGAGGTGAGTCCCTTCTTCCTTTGCTTTCCTGTAGATTTTGTGTCTTTAGCCAAAGAAAATCCCATTTGGAATCCTGAAGTTTAGCAATGCCATTCACGTTTGGGAGCTCAACAAAGGAAATGCTGTAGCACAGGGTCCTCCTGCAATGCCACCAGCTCTCAGTTCTGCCTCCGAGCTCCTGGGAGGAAACCGTGCTCCCGAAGGAGTGACAGCTCCTGTTCCCTGCAGTGCTACCTTATACCCAGCACAAACTGCACACAGGGGGCTCTGCCTGAGCATCAGTGACACTTTCTTACTGAGGGTGCCCAGGGTGCCCAGAGACCTTGTGGAATTTATCCCCTTGGGAAAAGTCAAAGCTCTCTGGACATAGTCTTGACACCTGGCTCTAGGTGGCTCTGTTTGAGCAGGGCCCATTGGACGAGGTGACCTCCATGGTCCCTTCCAACCCCAGCTGTTCTGTGATGGCTTCTTTTCACATACTAGCAAATCCTGTAAAAAATTAGTCACGTCAGCTGCCTTGAGCTGAGTCCCACATTGCTAGTCCCTGCAGCTCAGCTGATGTGTCTTGCTTGATCTCCTAGTCCTTGACTGGGTCATTCTCTTGCCATGCAATCCATGAGTTTGAGATTGGCCTTGCAAGAAGCCAGAGTCTTTCTTGGTCATCATCACAGAGATTGTGAGGGGCATCAGAAACCTGCAAACACAACTGGTGGGTAGTTTTCCCCTGAGGGATAAGAAGAGTGATTTTCAAGAAAGTGGCAAGATGACCCAGAGTTATCATGGCTGCTGCTGATGGGAAAAACCACTGGCAGGATTGCGAATTGTCAGGTGATACTGGAATTTAATCTGGTCAGTGAAGTCCCTGGGTGTGAACTCTGTGGTAGGGAAAGGAGTCTGATTTTCTTTCAGCTTGTTTTTGTAGGCTTTCTCTTGGCCTCGAAGCAATAGCTGTGAACTCTTACCAAGGATGGGTGAGCAGGGGGATCACCATGGGTTCCAGTCCCAAAGAGCAATTCTACTGCAAACATTTTCCTTCAACAAGGCTGTTGCAGGATGGTTTGTGCTGCAGTGGGGCATGAGGAGCCCCAGGACATGCAGTACCAGGTTAGAAATAAAGGAAAAGAGGTTAAAATTGAAGTGTAGGCATTGATCTGGGTAGTGCAGCCAGCCCATCTCTGCAGCAGTGGGAAGGAGTGTTCTTAGGGACACTTGCCAGTGTGGTGGTTCCTGACCTTCCACTTGCCTTTCTGTCCCCAAAATCCAAACATTTGTTAGTATAACTGCTTCTGTGGCAGAGATCTAACTCGAGACCTGGCTTTGCCACCAGGTTTTCCTCACAGCTCTCCCTGCACCCCCGTTGCACTGCAGTGGTGCTTGTCTCCCCGCAGATCTGGGTTTCCAGAACAGATCCTCACCATGAGACAGCAGCATGAGGTGGAGCAGGAACTGCTGCCTGGCTCTCTCCACTCCCTGGGTACACCTCAGCCAGTCTGCTGGCTTCCTTCCTCTCCCATGAGCTCTCAAACCGCTGCTTAGAGGCAGCTTTTACTTGTCCAATACAATATGAGATTTTGCAGTTCTTGGCAGCCTTTTCTTGGGAGGAATTCTACATGATGGAGCAGTGGGAGAATATAAATTAGTGTCTCCATTTGTCTCCACCACCAGAACAGAACTCAAATAACAGCATATCTGAAGATTGGTAATGAACTTATTTTTGTGCAGCATGCTCAAACTGTGTAAGTCGCTCTCACATGATACCAATTAAGGTAAATGCATTCCATGAGAAACTATTGCTTTACTTAAAAAATAAGGCTATCCATGATGACACTTCCAAGTAGGAATATAAAACATGACAAACGTTTTTCATGTCATATGCCAAACTCTTAAGAGCCTAAGGACAAGAAGGAAGGTAGTTGCAGGATTTCTGTGAGTAATCTGTTGAAGAATTACCCCTAACAGGTTTACCACAACAGGAGAATATCCGGTAGGAAAATGATGTTGCCTCTGCTCATGACGTCCATCATGATACTGCATCAGAATGCTGAAAGGCATGACAAGATTCAGTGCAGAAATATAAAATATTACTTAAGCTGCAGGGATCTTTCTTGGAGTGACAGATTTAAGGGATTTGGTCCCTGAAGACAGGGTGAGGAAGCGATTTGACAACAAACTCTCGTGAGGAGACAAGACCAGTTTGAAACTGGGGAAGTTCACGTAAAAAGTGAGAAGTTTCAACATTAGCATTAACAACCAATTGATTAGAGGGGAATTGAAAGATTTTCTACCATCCAAGATCTTTACACTAGGAACAGACAGCTTTCAGAAAGATGCCTTAGCCTGAACAGACTTGGGCTTGCCAGGGGCTCAGCTGGGCTCTGTGGTGGGTCATATGAGATATTGCCTTGTCTGACCTTTGGATCTGGATCTGAACGTGCTGCCTCACCTGTTTTCCAGGGTGAGCTGCTCAGTTTAGCCAAGCAGTGTGACCTGCCAGTGAGGAAGGTGGAGAAGTGGTTCCGGCGCCGGAGGAACATGGACCGGCCCAGCCTGTCGAAGAAGTTCGGCGAGGCCTGGTGAGCAGGAGCACAAGCCATGAACGTCAGGTTTTCACCGGAGCTGAGCTCCACAGACAGCTCACTGCCTCCCCCTGCCCTCCATCCCTGCACAGAGGGATCCCAGCTCCTTCTCTGCCCTCCATCCCTACACAGAGAGATCCCAGCTCCCTCTCTGCCCTCCATCCCTACACTGAGAGATCCCAGCTCCTTCTCTGCCCTCCATCCCTACACAGAGAGATCCCAGCTCCCTCTCTGCCCTCCATCCCTATGCAGAGAGATCCCAGCTCCCTCTCTGCCCTCCATCCCTATGCAAAGAGATCCCAGCTCCCTCTCTGCCCTCCATCCCTACACTGAGAGATCCCAGCTCCCTCTCTGCCCTCCATCCCTGCACAGAGAGATCCCAGCTCCCTCTCTGCCCTCCATCCCTATGCAAAGAGATCCCAGCTCCTTCTCTGCCCTCCATCCCTATGCAGAGAGATTCCAGCTCCCTCTCTGCCCTCCATCCCTGTGCAGAGAGCATCTTGGGTCTTCCCTGACCCACGTGGCTCTGCTGTAACTCTCTGCTGCTGCTGTTACAGAAACATTTCTTGCTTTCCCCCCTTATTTGCAATCCCAAGTCTCCTTTTACTGCTGTACCTTTATTCCTTACTGGGCCCTTGTTTCTGACTTTTCCTGACTTTGTCAGACTGGCATTCTGCTCTGACATGCATTTGTACCTGAAAAACTCTCTGCTGTTTACATCTTACTGCTTTGCTGCTGCTTTGGTACCTACTAAAAAGGCATCCTTTCTGTTGCCTTACCCATGGTTTCCCTTTGCCTCTCTGCAAGGAGATTCCTTCTGCTGCACCTTTTCTGCAACTATTTTGCACACTGTTGCTTTCAAAAGCCACAGGATTCTGCTGTCATTTGACTTCAGCATCCTGAAAGTCACAAACTGGCACCCTTCCACAGGGGTGGAAGCTTGTGCGCAAAGAACAAAAACTGCCATGGAAACAGCTGTGTGGAAATTCTCCTTGTTACGTGGAAGCACAAAATAAATATCAGGTCAGCCAGATTTGAATGTCAGTCCTGGCTCAGGTTTCCACAGAAAAGGAGGATTCTCCACAGCTTGGTTGGAATGCCTTATTTACAAGAGGCTGCTCTGCTATTTGTGTAAAGAATTGGGTTCTCCCAGAAAAGCCACAAAGACAAAAGAAATCATTAAATACCTGGAGTACTATTCATCTATCTAAAACTGTGTATCCACAGGGTAGGCATCAACTTTTAGCTCATCAGCTTGTGCTCTATTTAACACTCCACCTCTAATTCAAAACCCCTGCCTAAAAACCCTAATTCAAAAAGAAGAAAAGGATATGTATTATTTATTTATAATATTCCAGATAGTTAGAAATATTTACAGAAACAGTGAATAAGGAGTCTTAAAGCAATGATGTTTGTTCTGCCTCCATCCAGATGAAATGTCAGCTCTCCCTGCACTCTGATGACTTGTAGTAAATAGTAACAGTAAATAGGAAACAGTAAATCCTTTTCTGCCTCTGAGCCCACTGAGGATAGTGTCCTTCCACCTGCCCTCTGTCGCCATGTGCAGTCTGTAGACAGAATGTCTCTCTGATGTGACAGAGCAGCTTTGTAGAGTTTATTTTTGTCTTGGAATTCCCAGGGGTTTCATTGACAGGTGGAGTCTCTCAAAATGCAGTTACGTCTGAATTGTTACGGAGATTTTTGGCAATTAAAGGACTGGTTTAGACAATTTTACTGCTTTGAATATTTGCTGTGGTTCATTTATTAATAACTCGTTTATTCTGTTGGGATGAAATTCCCCTCATTCCTTACTACGTGTGTGAATATTCAGGTGACCTCCCTCTGTCCACTGAACTGGGCAAACAGTTTGTATGTACTTCTGTGTGGGTTTAATGTTGGTAAATCATTACTGGCTCCTGACTGGGCCAAACATGACAGTAATTAGTTACTGTACATGATAACAAATTTAGCATGCCGGATCTCCAAAGGCCTTGGAGAGAGATTGGCATTGTTTCACTTTTACAAATTCGTCTGCTACTGCTGGGAAGCTTTGGGATCATTCTCTGAGTGATTTTAGTCAGCGAGATTCTTGTGTCTTCTGCCATCTCTGCAGCAGAGGAATTGCTCTTTGTGAAGTCTGTGAAATGTGCTGGTAACATGCAAAGAGCTGCTCCTGTTTTTGTCAAACCTTGAGCATACTAACATGTGTCTTTGCCTTAATAGTGTTGTTCTTTGAATTAGTGTGAGGATACACGTGCAGCTCAGGGGTTAATGAATGGGATTCTAATGCCCTTTGTTTTGTTTGTTTGTAGCTGGAGATTTACATTTTACATCATTTCTTTCTTCACCGGACTCGCTGTCCTGTACGATGTGAGTACACAAGCAGTCCCCTGCTGTTCTACCCAGCCCGTGCCTGCGAGAATGGCAGAATTTGTTGTCAAACACATCTTTTCAGACCTTGCTTCTAGAGGTTTTCTGTACAGGTTGGTGTGTATCCCCTGCATAGCACACTTAGGAGACCACAGACATACTGGACCATGCTTATTTTGAGGACTCCAGGACCAAGATGTTTCCTCTTCTTCTGGGAAAGCAGAAGACAGTTGGGATTGTGTAAAAGTACATTTCTGCAGGGTAGGAGATAGAACACTTACCTAAGCCAGAAGCTCAGGGCCTGTTTGTGTGTTGTATCCAATACCTCTTCAAGGTAAAGAAACCAGGCTTCCTTTGGAGCATGGACTGCAATTTAATAATTTTATCTGTAAATTTTCTTTTCCTTACCCAGGGTGTGATTGGTTCAGGCTCATGCCTCTACCTTTTCTCCAATTTGATAAACAGTGAGTTCTCTGGATACAAATTGAACTGCCTCACCGGGCAGAAATGCTAACAGGATTCATGGGTGTGCTCCAGTCCCTGAGCTGTGGTCACTGAACTGGGACTGGGGGCACTGGCCATCCTCTGCCTGTGTTTTAAAGGTTCCCCTGACTCTCTTGCTGCATCTGCTTCCCTAGGTGAGCTTTGCAAAAGTCTTTTGGCACGGTCTGACGGGTTAAGGGATGGAAAATGTGCACATCCCAAGGCAGCAGGCACAAACTCTCCTTGTAACCTCCCATTATTGTAACAAGTCAAGTTTTGAACTTACACAGACTTTCAAGTCAGATTTTAAGGTACTCAAGAGTATGAGGATTGTAGGATGAGCTAGCTGAGGAGTGAAAGTATCTGAATCCCAGCTGCTGTGTTTTGTGGATCTGTACATCAAAACAGAAGGCTGTTCTTTGAGACCAGCTATTGAAATTTGGTCTGGATGATCTGCTTAGCATTGTACAAGAGCCCTGTGGCAACAAGGGGCAAGATCATATTCTTCTGCACATTATCTGTCCATTACATGGATGAAATATAATTTTCACTTGTTGTGGCTCCTGTCTATAGTCAACACACATCTTATAATTTTCACAAAAAAGGGAGGCATCCATCCTACAGACAGCACCTCTAGATCCTGTAGCAAATATGTTATTCTGTTACCTAAGTTGTACTAAAATGACTACATTAATAAGAAGGACAAAGAACTAACATGACAGGGCATATATGCATGTGAGATTTCCTGACTTTCACATGTTTACTTTGTAACCTGAGTAGTTTTTTAACATGCATTTGTTTTTGTGAAACACCCTTCTTTCTTTAGAAAAAAAGCAAATGTTTAAATTCTGTATCAGTAGCTTTAGACTGATAGCAAAAACCTCTGCCCATGAGTGAGTGAAACAGCCTGTAACAAAGGAAAGTTCTCTTCCAGAAGGCCACCAGGAATCAGCTGTATTTGCTGAGAGTAGAGGAATGATGAAATTCAGGGATCTGGAGTTCCTTTCTAGCTTAGGTAAACAGTACGCTGTAGTTGTTCCATAGGTTTTGCTTTGTCCTCCCTGGTTCTGTATCACACATCTCTCCTGGTTCTGCACATGTATTTGCTGTAAACTCTACTCCCAGCCACGCTCCCGGCCAGCAGGAGCAGCCGCTGCACCTGAAACCGCTGCCTCCTGCTTCCCCTCGGCACTGCCCACGCAGCAGCACTGCTCAGTGAGGAGAAGCAATGCTGCCTTCGTGCCTCAGCTCTGATACCTGGAGCCCTGTAGAACTTAGAGAAAATTACCCTCATGGGTGTGAGGCATTGCTGTGTTCTGTGAGCTCTGATCCAGTGTGGGCACAGCACTGGGCAGAGCGTGCTCCTTGCAGGGAGGACTCTTGGGGACTTTGGTTGCCATGTTTATATGAAAGTTTCAAAACTGCCAAGTTCTAAACTACCAATTTTCTATTGAACAGAGTAGGATCTTTTCAGAGGTTCATTACTTAACAAACTGCAGCATAACCTTCACTGTTAGAGGAAAAAACACTTACCTGACACACCAGTTTTCAGCCTTCTGTCCACATTTAAGTGTTGTGTCTGAATCACAGATAGTCCTAATGAAATACTTGTAAGATTATTTTTAAATGCTCAAAACACCACCACCACCTCAAACTTGCAGAAGACTGCAAAAAGTCGGGAGGGGTCTTCTCTGAGCTATTTTATTTGGGATGGCTAAATAGTGTGTGAGATTTCAGGCAAATAGCCACAATTTGGAAATGTCACAAGCAGATGCAAGTCCTTGTAGTGGAAATCTCCTGGCAATTGGATTCCAGACAGCGTGACCAGCTCTGCCCGTAATAAAACACAATGAAGTCTATAGTAGTAACAAACTAAAGGAATTAGACAATTGATAAGAAAAGAACTCCTCTGATATTCTCACATACCTCTTGCATTTTTGTTGCAGAAGCCTTGGCTTTGGGACCATAGAGAGTGCTGGACAGGATATCCACAACAGGTGAGTCACACGAGAGGGAAAATTGCTGTTATAAATCTTGTATTGTGTTTCTGTATTTTTTGAAAATGGGATTATATTAGTGACAAAAAGAGGACACTGAATTAAATTCAGACACAGAAGACCTAAGAATGCAAAGCTAGACCCTCATCTAGGGAGAACATCTTCGTAGCCAGTGTCATCTAAACACAAGAGAAGATGAATTGGCAGAGGACTTTGTCACTACCAAGAGAAAGTGAAGAGTTATGTTCCAGGCTTCTTTGTCTGATGTTCAAAGCCAGAGCAAGACCCCTTGACTGTGTGTGGAGGTTGCAAACCCATAAAGGGAAAAGTAGTCCCCAATTCTAACAGTGTGAGCCACAGGAAACATAACGGGACCAATGACTGAAGAGTGAGGCAGTGCCTTTCAAGAGGAGTCTCTGAACTATCCAGTATTGCTCAAAGGCCAAAATTTTAGGGGCAGATCTGTAGTTCTGTATAAAAATGAAACCATACAAACAAGTGGGGCTTGAATAGGAATGTAAGATTGAAAGGATTATTCGGGTCCCCCTGACTCCTGCTCTGTACACTTGCAGTACGTGTCTTGTCAAAAACAATCAGAGCCTCCATAATGGCACACTGTGATGGACTGACCCTGGCTGGCCACAGTGTGCCCACCAAGCCCATTTTTCTTCCCCCTCCTCAAATGGAAAGGGGGAAGAAAATATAGCAAAAGGCTCATGGGTTGAGATAAGGACAGGGAGAGAGCACTTCCCAGTTACCATCACAGGCAAAACAGGATTGACTTGAGGGAAAATTAATTTAATTTACTGTTAATCAAATGAGAGTAGTTTAATAAGAAATAAACCCAAATCTTAAAAATACCTTCCTGCACCCCTCCCTTCTTCCTGGGCTTAACTTCACTCCCACATTCTCCACCTCCTCCCCTGCAGTGGTGCAGCTGGATGTGGAATGGGGATTGTGGTCAGTCCATCACACCTTGTCTCTGCTGCTCCTTCCTCCTGCTCCAGCTCTTCCCCTGCTCCAGCAGCAGGGCTCTGCAGTGGGAGACAGCTCTCCATGAACCTCTGCCCTGTGGGTCCTTTCCACAGGGTGCAGTCCCTTAGGAACCAACTGCTCTGTCATGGGTCCACCACAGGTGCTGCCAGGAGCCTGCCCCAGCACAGGGTCTCCACAGGGTCAGAGCTTCCTTGGGGCACATCCCCCTGCTCTGGTCAGGGGTCCTCCAGGGACCTGAAAATCCCTCCAGGGATTTCTGCTCCCTGTGGACCTCCATGGGCTGCAGGGGCACAGCCTGTATCACCATGGGCTGCTGGGGAATCTCTGCTCCTCCTCCTCCTGCGCTGACCTGAGGGTCTGCAGAGTCGTGTCTCGTATTCTCCCTCCTCTCTTCACACCACTCTTGCCCAGCAGTTTTTTCCATTCTTAAATACATTGTCCTCAAGGCACTGCCACTATTGTCCATGGAGCCAGGGGCAGATCCATCTTGGAGGTGTCTGGAACTGGCTCTGTTGGACAGGGGGCAGCTTCTGGCGTCTCACAGAAGCCACCCCTGCCCCCACCCTGCTGCCAAAACCTTTCCAAGTAAATCCAACACACACCGATTTTCCAACATTTGTAACAAACAGACCAAAACCAGAGCTGGTCGTGTCCCACTGGCAAAGAGCAAGTCAAGGACAAACCTGTGTATTAGCAGGAACAACAAATGTATTAATCACAATTTCTACTAAACAGACTGTGCTACAGACAATGACAAAACAAACACCAAATAGTTCTCCCAAACAGTCTGATCTTTGGGGGGAAAAAAATAGCTTCTGATCCAGAACTCCTGTTTGGATAACCTGGAGTGTGACCAGCACATACCAGCTAGGGAGATGTGCGTGTCCTCCCTGGAAGCCCCAGGGCATCCAGCTGTGCTTCCTCTTGTGGCCAATCACTGGTGCTACAGAGGAAAACAAATTAAAATTTATGAAGGCCGTAAATAACCAGTTGGTATTGAGGAGCACAATACTCCATGCCCCTTTGCAAATGGTTGCAAAGCCCCTTTAGTCCTAGTAGTTATTTATCAAATAGATTCAGCTTTAAGGAGGTCATATAGTGCCACAACAGCAAAATTGCTTGTTAAATAACAAGATCTCACTGAGTGGGTCTAAGTTTTCAGTTTCCCAGCTGTAAAAGCCCAGATAATTTACCCAGAAGAAAGTAAATTACATTTCCTGCTGGGATTGAATTTTCCCCCCATTAGTTTCATTAAACTGGAAAATCTGTGACAGAGTGCAGGGTATCTGAAGCATCTTCAAGCCTAGAAAGGGAATGATTTATTCAGCTACTCCTTTTCCACCGTAATGAATTGGTTTATGTAGCTTTTAAAGCTCTGTACTGTCTGCTCAGGAATCTGAACGGTGCTGAAGAAATCCAAAAAATACTCAGGATCTTCATGGTGGTTCCCTAAATGTTTAACATGATGTGGTAAAGTGGAATTTCCCCTGCTGGTTGATTTTGTCTTGGCACAGAGGACATTTAGGAAGCGAGCGTGTTGTTCGGTTGAAGTATTTCCCCTTGTAGCTGCAGGAGCCAGCTTTGTTGATTTGGTTGTTGTATTGGGTTTTCATGGCCTGGTTTTGGTAGCGGGAGGCTACAGGAGTGGCTTCTGTCAGAAGTTGCCAGAATCTTCCTCCATGTCCAGCACAGCCAATCCCTGGCAGCTCCAAGGATGGACGTGCTGCTGGCCAAGGCTGGGCCCGTTAGAAATAGTGGTAACAAATCTGTGATAACAGATTTAAGAAGAAAGAAAAAAAAAAAGAAAAAGTTATTGCACAGTTGTATTTGCAGCCAGAGAAGAGCAGGGTGAGAACATGTGAGAGGAACAACTCCGCAGACACCAAGGGCAGTGAAGGAGGAGGGGCAGGAGGTGCTCCAGGCACCAGAGCCGAGGTTCCTCTGCAGCCCGTGGTGAGACCATGGTGAGGCAGCTGTGCCCCTGCAG
>VWZW01007316.1:0-24099 GCA_013397115.1 Edolisoma coerulescens | reverse complement strand
CCACGGGGGATGCAGGGATCCACCCACAGCCCCTGGGGGAGGTACCCATGCCAGAGCAGGTGTATGCCTGAGAGGAGGCTGTGACCCCGTGGGAGACCTGTGGAGAGAGGAGCCCTGCTCCCAGGCTGGAGCAGCCTGTGCTTGGAGGACTGCACCCCGTGGAAGAGTGAGCCAGGCCGCAGCAGTTTGGGAAGGACTGTTTGCCATGGGATGGACTCCCATTGCGGCAGTTCGCAGAGAGCTGCTGCCCCTGGGAGGGATTCACGCTGGAGAAGTTAATGGAGAAGTGTCTCCTGTGGGAGGGACCCCACAGTGCAGCAGGGGAACAATTCCTCTCCCTGAGCAGCAGGAGAAGCGACGGGTGATGGACTGACCACAACCCCCATTCCCATCTCCTTGTGCCACTGGGGTAGGAGGTAGAGCTGGGAAGGAGGGAGGGGCAGGGGGAAAGGTGTTTTTAAGCGTTTATTTCACTTCTCATGATCGTGCTCTGGTTTTGTTAGCAATGAACTTAATTCATATCTCTAATTAGAGTCTGTTTTGCCCATGACTGTATTTGATAAGCAATCTCTCCCGGTCCCTATCCCAACTCATGAACCATTTGTTATATTTTCTCTCCTCTGTCCACCTGTGCAGGGGAGTGAGAGGGTGGCTTTGGTGGCTGCCTGGCATCCAGTAAGCGCCAACCCACTACAGTTGTCTTTTGCCTTGAAAGGAGTTTTGACTTGCAGCCCTTGCTGATGTATCTGATGGGTATTTCCCTGTCTCTCCCTCTCTCACAGCCTCTCCAACCCTCCCTGTTCTGGTACTACATGCTGGAGCTCTCCTTCTACTGGTCACTGGTCTTCACCTTGCCCTTCGACGTGAAGAGGAAGGTGAGTGGCAGTCTCAGGGAGGAATCAAGTACAAACAGGACACAAGCTGAACACTCAGGAGAGTGATCTGTAAGAGCACGTGTATAGTGCTAGTCAGGGTTTTGTGGGACTCTCTCCTTGCTCATTCACAGGAATTTTCATTCTCAGTCAGTGGCTTTCTCTCCTCTGGGAAGTGGAGAACACCAACCCTGACATGGAAAGGTGCAAAGTACTGTGGACTTCTCAATCCAAACTTAAAAGCCAAACATAAAAATTGCTCTTCTGCAACTCTTCCAGGCTGCACTGATCATAGAGACAAGAAAAGAGGTGGTTCTCTGGCAGTAAAGCTGCTTGTGTTTTTGGTGTTAGTGTCCCAATAGACAGGGTGCAGCATCAGACCATGGCTGGTGGAGAGAGAGAATGTTCTTTGTTGTGAGATCCTCAGTTTACACCACAAGCTCTTCATTCCTGGGTCTCTTGGTTGCCTGCGTTTCTAGAATGCATTTGGTAAAAGAATTACGTGGGTAAGACTTTGCAGTGGGAGGTTTCTTAGTCACTGGGTAGAGAGGTATCATTGCTACCTGCAGGAACCACGCGTGGACTGGGGCAGGAGGTGCATTATGTATTTTATTCTCTGCTGTTCCCTTTCTCATCAGGATTTCAAGGAGCAGATAGTCCATCATGCTGCAACCATCTTCCTGATCAGTTTTTCATACTGTGCCAACTACATCCGCATTGGGACGCTGGTGATGGTGATTCACGATGCCTCTGATTGCTTCCTAGAGGTGAGCCAGGCAGAGCCTAATTAGCAATGGTGCTCTTCAGACACAGAGTGTCCTTCTAACACAACATGGGCCAGGCACTGGGGTGTTCCACAGATCCCTCGTGCTGCTCTGCTGACCCAGCCGAGGGTGCCCGGCTGAGAGATGGGCAGAGCTGTGGTTACCTGCATGCAGGTTGTGTCATACCTGTCCCATTAGTCCCCAGAGCGTGTGCAGATGCTGTCTTGGCTGCTGTTTTATTGTTCTTTCTCCTTCCAGCCAACTAAGATATTCAATTACATGAAGTGGAAAAAAACTTGTGACAGCCTCTTTATGATCTTCTCAGCTGTTTTCCTGATCAGCCGCCTGGTCATTTACCCCTACACGTGAGTCTGCTGCAGTGAGGGGACACGGAAGAGCTGCCTTCTGAGAGAGAGGGTGATCAGCTGGGTGCTGCAGCCTTTGCTTTTCAGTCCTGGAGCATGTGTTCCTGCCCTTTGCACAGGCTGAGGTGGCACACGGCTGTTGCACCTGCCTTGGGGTACCCAGGGTGCTCTGCCTTGGGGTTCATAGAGCAGTCTCGAAGCCCTGGCGGGTGTTGCAGAGGAGGAGCCCTGGGCTGGTGGCTCTCTCCTGTGTACTTCGGGTGGGGAGCTGATAGTTGGCTCACATGTGATAGGTAAAGATGGAAGTGGCTGATCTGAAACTTCCTCTGTGACTACAAATTTCTGGGGCTTAATTGTGGCCCTACTAACAACATGCTTTCCCTCCACTGCAATTCCCTCTGTTTTGCAGAGTGCTTTATAACACCTACTATTACTCCATGGAGATATTCCAACCCTTCTTTGGATACTACTTTGTGAATGTTCTCCTGATAATTCTGCAGCTGCTCCATGTCTTCTGGTCCTGCCTAATTATTCACATGGTCTACAAGTTCATCCTCCAGGGCACGGTATGCATCAGTTTGGAGTATCCTTTACATCACACGGCGGGGAGGGTCCACCTAGACTGCTTGAGAGCACAGGGGTCCATCTGGCATGGATTCCTTATTCTAGTGAAGTTTTACATGTACATTACCAACAGTGGGGTGGAAGGAAACTCAGTAATGTTAGGGAAAATTGACTGGAAAAATTTTTATGAGTCACTACAATATTGGGTCCACTTCTGATGCTTATGTTCAACAAAAATGTGGATTGGACTCCAGGAGAGATGTCTGGACAAACTGGCTGGCTGAACAAAGCCAGCGACATCTGAGTAAAAACCCCAACACTTTGTGCAGTGTGATTTACATTTGTTACAAGACTAAGAAATCAAGGCAGGGAAAATTGTCATGATTGATGAGGCCAGTGCAAAAGTGCTTCCCTTATTGTACAGGATTTTCAATTACAATTGTGTTATGGTGCTGTAGATTTGTACACATTAGGTATTTCTGTCTAAACCATCTGCCTGGGCTCTTCTTGCAACAGTGGAGGGCAACAGGCATGCCCAAATCATGATCCATTCCATACTGCACCTGGCAGTGCTGCTCAACAGGCACAGAGCAACCAGAGATGAATATCTGAGCTCCAGCTGTATAAACTGAAGTGAAATGCATCCCACATCCCACTCTTTCTGGCCTATGAGACCAAACTGCTGCTCAGCATGAAAATCTTCCCAAAATCAAAGCCATGACTGGCCACATGCCAAGGATGCTGTCCAAAGGTGACCGGTCAGCACCTCGTGGGAACTGACCTCAGAGCCCAGGATGGTTTGTTTTATTAGTATCCGACTGAGGAATTCTGTCTTACAGGAACTGAGAGCAAGCATTAAAGGCTCCTCTTTGTCCTTATTGTCCCCATTTTATTTATCAGCCTTCCCTTAAGGTAGCACAGAGCAAATTACTTGCAAATCAGGAAACAGGGCCAGAAATGAAGATACGACTGAAGACAGCCTTTTATTGTTTTCCTAGTTTTTGTGTGGGCTGAATTGCCGCTGCAGTTACTGTAGTGTAAAATGATGAGGTAATAAATAGTCTTATTAGAAAGAAAAGAACCATCAGGGAGGAAAATCCTGAAGCATGTCCAGAATTTTTCCTATTTTATCTAAAATCGATCGGCCAGATTTGATGTAAAAATATATTTGAGAACTTTCTGTGCTGAGCAGTGAAAAGCAAAAAAAATTTGTCCTAAAGAGATCTGTTTCAGTGACAATATTTAGTAGCCCAAAGCAGTATCAGCAAGAATACAGGACATTTTCTCTTTGAGAGCCATGAAACTCTTGCTACAATTAGTTCTTCTTGCAGGCCTTTCTGGTCTCCATGGTTTTCCTCTCTGGCTACAGGATAACCTTTACCACCTTCTCACATGATGTTCCCTAATCCCCAGTAATTAGAACTCAGCCTAGATGCTGAAAAATGAGTTTCATTCCCTTGTAGAGGGAGCAGCTTTATAGTTCCTTTGGGAATCTTGCCAGATTTAAGGCCTCAGCCACATTCTCTGGATATAAATGGATAAACTTAGAAATATTGACTACAATTTGTCCTTAAGCTGCAGATCCAGACTCCTGCATATTTCCTGAACTGCCAGTTCCAGAGTGATCTGAGGTGCAGGTTGTTCACAGCAGATAGCATCTCCCACCCATATTGTCCTTGGGGGCAGATTGAATTCAGTGCAAGTTTAGATTTTTACAATCCTGTCTGCATCTGGTTGTAATGATATCTGGAAAGAGCATGAGCCCAAATAGCGTTCTCAGTATGATCTGAGAGATCTCAAGAATAATGGACAGCCATAAATGGAGACTAAGTTTCTGGGCAGTACCTGATTTGCCCCTGAGCAGTTTCTAAATCTCAGGTCACAGAAGGAGTTTGCAGCTTTCCCTCTTTCCAACAAGGAGTGTGACAGGGTGATTTGTCCCAAATTTTGACATCTTATATGGCAGAGTAGAGACAGCCTGAAAAGCCAGAGAGTGCTGAGCTGCTTTTTCTAAACTGTCATTTTATCCCATTATTTATTTTTTGCCTTCCTTTTAAGGCAATGAATTAAATACTTACAGAAATGGATTACAGGTCTCTCAGTCAATAAACAGCAAGAGGAAAAGCCTGACCATAAAACTGAATGGAGTCAGAGTGGAGTGGCTTTGTGTTGAGCCTTTGGTTTGTTTGAAAGTGTGTGTTTCCAGCCTGTCCCAAGCAGTGTTGTCAGCCTGCAGCCACCCAGGCCACGTGTAGACAGAAGTTAGCTCCTTGTCCCTTTTGGAAAGTGTAAAAGAGCTTGATTAACTGCCTCCCCCATCGTTCTCCCACGTGCTGATGACCAGGGTAGCAATGTGGATTTCCTCAGGCTTACACAGTTGTCCTCAGTCCTGGGCATTTGTGGTTTTGTTCTGCTTCTCAGCCTGTAATTCCTAATGTGTATCAGGATCACAGATGAGATTCCAGTGAGACTGCAATCAAAGAGGCAGGGAGAATCTGTTCCCAAGGGTGATGTAAAAGCCGAGGGGACAGAACAGGACTGTGCTGAGGGTGAGTGGCTGAGCAGAAGGTCCGTGGTCAGCCTGTGGCTCAGCCAGCACTGCTGCTTGTGCAACTGCTGTGTGTCTGTCTGCTCACTTACCTGTTTTTGTAGATGGAAAAGGACATGAGAAGTGATACAGAAGAAAGTGACAAGGATGAAGAAAGAGATAAAATTCGGGAAAAGGAGAAAAATGGGATCACGTATTTCAGCAACGTCACAAGCAATGGTTACATCCAGAGGAATGGGTCTGAGCCCCTGAACAACAGAGCCCACCTTGCCAACAGCCACGCCAAGGAAAGATAGCTGCTGTCCATGTGCTGCTGGTCTGGCCTCCAGCGAACCCAGGCCACCATCTGTAGAAACAGTTTTGCTCACTGTGTAGATAAAATGGAGTGCAATTGCAGTACTGTAGCTGAATTCCTGCTTCCCATAAACAGAAGTGTTCATAGTCTGTGATATTTGAAGGAAGTTTTTTGTCTTCCTTCAGTAAAAGCTTACTGTAGGTTGTAGTCTCAAAACAGATAGCAAGGGATCAAAGTGGTTTGACTTGTATTGACTGTACCATAACTGTTGTCAAATGTGTTAATCTTGAAAAATACTTTAAAAAGGTGGATAAGCTCTGGCAGTGTCAAGTTTCACCCACCTAATGTTTGATAGGAATCTATCAAATTAGCCTGGATCAGCCTCTGGAGGCCCTGGCCTATTGCCAGTAATTATTATGGCTGACAAGTGACAAATCTTATCACTGGGATTTCTGAGAAAACAGGTGCCCTGTACACACTTACAAAATTAAAACTGAGCATTGTGAAATGAAAGCTTTGGAAAGGCATAAGATAAAACATGTTCTTCTCAAAGGAAGTACTCTTTGTTCCAGTGACCCGTTTTGTAATGGTATTTATCTCAGTCCCTACTTATTGCCCCTAAGGAGAGAACTCCAAAGCCTAGGCTGGAGGAGTACCCACCCAAATCACATTGGAAGAGCTGGAAAATCCAGACAGCTGTTTCTCAACTGTCAGGTAGTCCTCTAAACCTGTCTTGGAACGAAGTAGTCAGGAGAAGGGAGGTGACAGTCTAGAAGACAACACTGACTGAAGTGCTCATGTTTTCACTTAGTGTGACTGGCACAGTGGGAAATGTTTACAGAGTCAGCTTGTGGCAAGAAGGCAATACATTTCCCCTGCCCTCAGAGGAAAAAGGGTCCAGAGAAAATCTGCTGAACCTTATGGAATAATGCTTTAGCATGGCCTTCGAACTCGAGGGCCTTTGCCTAGCTGCATCAAGAATAGCAAGTTAAAGCAGTGGTCCATGAAGTCATGATGTAGTGCTGATTCAGTTTGTTTAGCTGCCATATCTTGTATCATGGGTAGTCTTAGATTTTTGGATTGTGCCATCTCTTAAAACATTTAAGTTAGTGTTATGTGAATTTCTGTTTTATAGGTCACTTAATCTATGAAACTGAAGTATTAATAGATTCTTTGTAATGAGTGCAGGGACTTAGACTGCCGAGGCCATGCAGACACTTCTCTTTAGGTACCTCGTGCTAACTGGGTGGGGATGGGATGTGGACCAAGCAAATGCCTTGTTTGAGGAGGTGGTGCACATGTTTAGGTTATAAAGCAAGTGACAGCATAGAAAGACAAGAGGATTTTCATCAATCCACTCAGGTCACCTGAGATGTGACTGAGAAGCTTTGATCTGGACTTGTGTATGTTCATCTTCAGTCAAAATACATTCGGATAATTGGATTTCTAAACTGGAATTGCATAATTTCAGAAGGGAAAAAGTGGTTCCAGCATGCGTGATTCCAGGACAATAAATAAATTCCTCTGTGGGAGGAGAGCATCTGCTCCTGCATTGACGTTTAAGTCCTGATTTGCTGAAGATAGTCTGCCTCTGGAACCTTAGCTCAGCTGGTGAGAGCACGGTGTTAATAATGCCAAGGCTGTGGGTGTGATCTCTGTATGGGCCATTCACTTAAGAGTTGGGCTCGATGATCCTTGTGGGTCCCTTCCAACGCAGAACGTTCTGTAATTCTGCGGTAATTGGAAGTTGGAAGCTCGTGTTCTGTACGCTGTGATCTGAGCGTATGGTTTCACCTCTCTGCAGGTGGTGTGCTCAGGAGGGATGGTTATGTATCATTTTGTACTACTGAATGTAAATGTTCTTTATAAATTACTTTTAAAGGTTTGATTGTCTGGTCTCTTTTCTACTTCTTTAGCCACTAGGAGGTAAACCTGGCTGGCTGCCCCTTACAGGTGGACATGTGATGAGGGAGACCCACGTGGGTGCCATTGCCCAGGGGAAGATGTTGCATACACAGGACACACAGCCACCCTGAGCCATGCCAGTAAAGAACTGCAGCTGCCAGCTTTGTCTCCTGCTCAGTAATACTGTGCTTAGCCCTGGAACAAGGGACAATTTGGGACACCCCTACATCAGACCTGGGGGCAGGCCAGGTTATTTGGTACTGCCAGGACAGTGGCAAGTCCAAGATGGCAACACTGGGGAGGTGCTTTGGCCTTGCAAGGGTAGGAGGAGAGAAATTATTATCTATTCTTTTTTGTGAGGTTTTAGGAGGCTAGGGAAGATCCCTGTTGTAAAATCACACCACCTCTCCTCTGAGGAGCAGAATGCTTCCCAGAGTCTGCACAATGCTCAGTGGAGCCAATGTGTGTTTATGCCTGCTGGATTTGATCCTCAGGGCTTTGTTGTGTCCCTGAAGATTGAGATAAGCTCCTTACGAGGCAAATCTGGTTCTTGTGAAAGGATACATCAAGGATACAGGAGAGCTGTTGGATTTGAGCAAGAACTACTGCGTGCCACCTTTAGCTGAGGAACTGAGCATGACAGTGACGAGTCATTGAGGCAGATCAGCTGCTGAATTTGTTTTCTTGCCATCAACTTGCTAAGGCTTAAAGAAGCATTCAGCTTCCTCCCTGCATTGCTCCACCTTCTCTCTTTATGTTTGCTCCAGGGCTGGGAAGCTTCTGAGTAGTGTGATAGTGTTTAAGAATTTAATGTATCCATCCCCTCCTCTCTTCACACGTGGGGCATCACAGCTCCCCCCACAGAGCAGCTGTTGTAGAAAACCTGCAGCAAGTCTGTCACTTGTCTGCAGAGAAACCCAGCAGAGCAGATCATGGAACCACCAAATCCATTAGATTGGGGAAGGCCTCTGAGATCATCAAGTATAACCTGTGACTGGCCACCACTTTGTCAACCAGAGCAGAGCACTGAGTCCAGTCACTTCTTAATTACCTCCAGGGATGGTGACTCCACAACCTCCCTGGGCAGCCCATTCCAATGTTTAATAACCCTTTCCATGAAACGATTCTTCTTGATGTCCAACCCATACCTCCCCTGGCATGGCTTGAGTCCTTTTCCTCTGTTCCTGTCCCTTGTTCCCTGGGAGCATTCCCTTGTCCCCCACCTGGCTGCACCTTCCTGTCAGGGAGTTGTGCAGAGTGAGAAGATCGCCCTGAGCCTCCTTTTCTCCAGGCTGGTGGCCCTGAGCTCCCTCAGCATCTCCTCATAGGACTTAACTCTCTAATGG
This sequence comes from Edolisoma coerulescens, assembly GCA_013397115.1. Classification (NCBI taxonomy): domain Eukaryota; kingdom Metazoa; phylum Chordata; class Aves; order Passeriformes; family Campephagidae; genus Edolisoma; species Edolisoma coerulescens. The sequence continues at coordinate 15,440 of VWZW01007316.1, read as the reverse complement.
AGAGTTCCATGTCCAGATGGAGCACTGGGCACCCCAGCAGGGCCTGGCTCTCTTTCCCCCGTGCTTTTATCCCCCATGTGCACAGACGAGATGTGCATCACACCATGTGTGCACCACGTCATGTTAGTGAGCAGCTGTGGGAGATGAGGCATCCAGCTCCAGGTGAGCCCTCAGTAAAAAAGCATTTACTGGTGCTTGCAGGCTGCTGGGAGGTGAGTGAGTCAAGCCTGGCACAGTGTGGTCCCCAGGCTGTCCTACCCCAAAACTATGGCTGACATGAATCTGCTGACTCCAGTAGACGTGGACATCTGGTGCCATTTTGGATCTTGTTTTAAAAATAGTTTGGCACGGTTGTTTCCTTCCTCCTGGACACAGTAAATTTCAAAGATCTCCATACATCACATTATTTCATTCAGAAATGTATGCCCAAAGGGAACCTTTTCTTGGATGGGTGCACTCAGAACGACATCGCTTTTCTCATTCTCTCAGGTACAGCAGACACAGTGCCTGCAGATAAGGGCAAGGCCTTGTTCAAAAAGCTGAAGTCACGTCTAAACAAGGGAAAGGACCTGGAATTTTGTCAGATGAATGTAAGCAATGATAAAGCAGGCCAAGAAATATCCTGAGAAACAACTTGAAAGGCAATACCAGTCTGAAACATTGGCAGGACTGCTGGATTCAGAGATGATGGTGGCAGGCAGCAGGAACACTGAGACAGGTCGGGCTAGAGCTAAGAAATGCAATGAGCTGCCCTGTATGGCTGAGGGAGAGAGGGTCCAATACCTGACATCTCACTGAGGCCACATTCCAAGGGGATCCACTTCAAGCCAATGTGAGAAGCTACAGCCCTCTGTAGTCTGACAGGCAGACTGGTCAGAGCAGTAGAAAGTATTACATGTGATAGAATTTTTGGAAACAGATATGGACGTAATAGGAAAGAGTCCCCATGGGGTGGTCTGTGGGGAATTATGTCTCACTCTGCTGCAGTTGCCCCAAAGAACTGGTGAGCACACGTAGTGGAAAGAACCTTCACCCTGCTCTGCTTTGCAAAGGCATTCAGAAAGGTCCCTCACCAGCCTGAGGAAACCCACCTGAGGTGACTATGAGAGACCAACACGGATTGTTTGCAGCTGTGTGTTGTTGCAGGTGCCCCCAAAAAGGGGGAGGAAAAGGCAGATGGCAAAATCAGCTGATAATGAAGATTCCTCATGATGGTGTTGCAGATTGGCTGCTGCAGTTCACAGCACTGAGAGGCTGCCAGAACACAAGTGAAGCTGAGTGGAGCAGAGGAAGGTGGTGCACGAGAGAAGGTGTCCTGAAGTGCTGGGCTGTGTGTGAGCACTCCAGAAGCGCTCTGGGGAGCAGTGCCTCAGCTTTGTGCTCAGTATGGGATGGTTCGAAACACATACAGGATATGGGATGTTGCTGGCCAAGATGAAGGAACCAAAACTGAGACTGCTGGGGACCTGAAGATGCCAGAAGATTTTAATGGATGTAGGCAGTCTCCCCTGGGACCTCCATCCACACCCTCTGCCAAGTGTCAGAGTTGATTAAGAGATGAGGGCTTTGCAGCCTGAGAAGGAAAAGCCTGATAGAGGGGACAAGAGAGATGCCCCTGCTGATAATGTCACTAGGTAGGGACTTTAGTCATCTGTGAAGCAGAGTGAAATTGAAATCAGCCACCGCCTTGACACCCACGAAATTACTCTCTTGTACTAGGACATCTTACCCCGCCTCCAAGCTCACAGGCAGGTCGAAACAAGTGATGCTATTTCAACTAGTCTGACATATTCATGGGATTGAAAAGAGGTGGGGACAGTGAGTGATGAGCTGTTGAGCTGGGAATCCTGCTTTAGCAGTGAGCTTTATGCCTTAGTGATACCTGCTTGCTGCAGGCAGCCTCTGCTTTCTGTGCCCACCGTCTTGACCAGAATGGGAGTGTCAGAGGGGTTCTGGCACCATGAATACTGGCTGCCACCTGGAGCTAGCTGGGAAGACTTGAAGGAGTCTGCAGACATACACTACCCGCAGCCCCAGCACCTCCTGCTCTGCATCCCTGGTGCCCTGCTATTGATCTTTGTCCGATGCATCTTCGAAAGGTGAGTGCAGCACCTCTGGTTTCTCCTGTGCTGGTTTCCGCCAGGGCTGCTCCAGAATAATCCCTAACCTGCCTCCTGACCACTACAAAGGGTACATGAGATTGTCCCCAAGAACAATGAATCTTTCTGCATTTCATAGCATATGGCATTTGTGTGGGAGCTCTTTCCTCTGCCCTCCCTCTTTCCTGTACCTGTAGGCGTGAAAAGACAAGTCCATCACTCAGTCACACCTCAGCTGTGCATGGAGGGTCCCTCTGGAGACAGTCCAAGACAGATAAGGGAGCTTGCAACACAGATAAGGCATTTACTGGGTATATCAGTGCTGGGAGCCCCTAGCTGAGCCAGGGTTCAGCCTGATCCTAGCGGATGCTCCTGAAGGTGCTGTGTGAGCTCCCTGCCCCAGAGCTCCGAGGGCTGCTGTGGGACCACTGCTCACACCACTCTTTGCCCAGCTCTGCCCTTCTTTCTCCTCCTGACACCCGAGGACCCCAGTTCTGTCAAGGGTGATGATGCACTCCAGTGCCCCAGCTGCAGGCACATCACCCCAGGGGAGCCTGAGGACTGGCTGGCATCTCCCCAGAAGTTGTGTGTGGAAATGAGGCAGATCCACATTGCTCATCCCATGAGATGAATTCAGACAGGGCTTTGAGCCCGTTTTCCAGGAGCGTGGGGAGGTACAGACCAGCCCTCACATACGGAAATTGGAAGCCGGTCAGTTAAAGCAGGGTCGTGTGCTGGTGTGGGCAGAACTGCCAGGATGCTTCCCACCAGGCAGAGCAGGGCTTCAGGGGGGGAAGAGGGGAGGACATGAAGGGGCAAAGCTGTGGTCAGCAAACCTGCCCTAAGCTAGGGCAGAGGGTCTCTCCTGAAGGAGCTGGGGGAGCACTGACCCATCTGCCCCGAGTGCTGGCTCCTGCCTGCAGGGCACAGCCATGTGAGAAGATGTGGCAGATGAGGGCTGTAGGAAGAGCCAGAGTTAATTCCAGGGTCATCCGGTCTTCCCTCAAAGAAGGGAAGGCGAGTTACACTTGCCTGGCTTCCTAGAAACAACATGATTTGGAACACAATGCCTCCCACTAGAGCTTTGCTGGGGTTTCCTGCAGGAACCAGCATATCCCCACGTGTTCTGTCCTTGGCTCCGGCTGCAGCCAGCGGTCAGCTACCCTGGGCACAGAGCCCATGGGACACTCAGACACTTGCAGACTGGTTTTGTGGCATCCTCTGGACTGCTCAGGAGCACTGCAAAGAGGACCAGCATGCACTCCAACACAGAGGCATGCTCTGTGTCCTGTTGCCTCAGCAGAATTAATTATTGCTTATTCAGCCATTGTTACTGTTGTCTCCACTGTACATCCTCACCTTTGCCTTGGTGCCATTGTGTTTCTGAAGAAAGGGCATTGGCCTGACAGAGCCACCACGCCTTGAGTGTGTGCTGGAGCAGCACTGGGAGCCTTGGGCTGTGCCTTGGGCTGTGTGTGAGCACTCTGGCAGTGCTGGAGTGCTGGGGCAGCACATCCAGCACAGAACATGGCACTGGCAGCATCTTCCTGTTGGCTGACCCGGCTGCCAGTGTGGGCACACAGGTCCTCTCCTGACAGAACTGTCTCCTCTCATAGAACCATGGCTCTGCCCTTGGGCAGGGCGTTGAGGGTGAGTGACAAGCGGAGGCCCAAAGTTCAGACCAATGCCACGCTGGAAGGCTTCTACATTCTGCTGGGCAGAGCCCCAAAGAAGGTGAGTGTCCCCTGTGTCCCATTGTCCCAAGAGCTCAGGCAAGCAACACCTCTTTCCATCTCTGCCCCAGGCCGGGCAAACCAGCCCCACAAGCAAGGCAGTTACTGTTAACCACCTTTCCAGGGAAAGATGTATAAGCAGCAACTGCAGCAGCTTCCAACATGTTCAACAGCTGCAATCCCAGCACCTCCTGGCCTGCTGCACGTCAAACACAGCAGCTGCTCTGAGAGCTGCTGGCTCTGGTGAGAAGGCAGCCACCACCCCTTTGGGTAGAGTCTGTTTAAAGGCTGCTTATTTTTGGCAGACTGCAAGTCCTTCAGAATCACAGAATCATTTAGGTTGGAGAAGCTCTCTGAGATCACCAAGTCCAACCATTCTCCCAGCACTGCCAAGGCCACTGGTATGTCCCCACGTACCACATCTCCATGTTTTAAATCTCTTCAAGAATGGGGACTCCACCGCTGTCCTGGGCAGCCTGTGCCAGGGCTTGAAGTTTTTCCGATCTACACCTCTCCTGGCAAAACATGAGGCCATTTCATCTTATTCTACCTCCTGTCAGGGAGTTGTAGAGAGCAAGAAGGTTTCCCCTGAGCCTCCTTTTCTCCAGGCTGAGCCCCCCAGCTCCCTCAGCTGCTCCTCATCAGATTTGTGCTCCCAGACCCTTCCCCAGCTCTGTTCCCTTCTCTGGACATGCTCCAGCCCTTCAATGACTTCCTTGTCATGAGGGGCCTAAAATTGAACCCAGGATTTGAAATGCCTCACCAGTGCCCAGCACAGGGGGACGGGCACTGCCCTGGTCCTGCTGGCCACACTGTGGCTGGTACAGGCCAGGCACCATTGGCTTTTTTGGCCACCTGGACACTCCTGGGCTCATGTTCAGCCACTGTTGACCAGTACCCCCAGGCCCTTCTCCGCTGGCAGCTTTCCAGCCACTCTGCCCCAACCCTGGAGTGTTCCATGGGGTTCTTGTGACCCAAGGGCAGGGCCCGGCACTTTGCCTTGTTGAACCTCTCACCATTGGCCTTGGCCCATTGATCCAGCCTGTCAAATTGCCTCTGCAGAGCATCCCTGTCCTCCAGCAGATCAACATCCCACCCAGCTTGGTGTCATCTGTGAAATGACTGAGGGTTCCCTCGATCTCCTCTTCCAGATCATCGATGAAGATATTAAATGTGGCTGGCCCCAAAACTAAGCCCTGGGGAAAACCATTGGTCACCAGTCTCCAGTTGGATTTAGCTCCGTTCACCACCAAGATCATGATCTCTGGGCCTGGATCATGACTCACACTGATGCATGGATTTTAAAAAATAATTTACTTTAATCTGTATGAAGCTTTGTCAGATTAATTATAAAATGCTCATGAGCTCATCTTTACATTAATTTTAATCATAGTTTATAAACCTTAACTCTTTACATGTTATTTGGAATTAATGCAGAAAATGAGGATGATGGAATTGATGCCTTTGAGCCTGTGACTGTGCCACTTCAACAGCTGAATGGTTTGCTGACATTATGGAGTGAACCATGTGTCTGTTTCTTTAACTTTACAAGATGAAACTTCTTTTATCTTCAGGTTTTCCATCTGTAGTTGATAATTATAAGCCAAAATTGTATCAGAGGTGGAAAAAAATGTATTTAGACTTTTATAGCCAGACATTACATCCCATTGTGTACAGCTGGCAAAACTTAATCAGGGAGAGGCTGTGCTTACTTCTGAACCTGCATTTACATATGTCTGAATTGGAGTTTTTAAATGGCCAAAACAATCTGGGAGTTCACAAATGCAAATAGAGTTGATACAATTTTTTTCCAAAGAAAGGTGTTCTTTGTGGAAAGATGGACAGGCAGAAGCAGCTCCTGGGACAGGGAATGACAGCCTCCAAAAGGCTCAGCCCTTCCTCCCTGCTCTGTTTTCCAGGAGGAGCTGGTTTCCCTGGCCAGGAAAAGTGACCTGCCGATCAGAAAGGTGGAGACCTGGTTCAGGCACCGGCGAGCCCAGGACCACCCCAGGCTGATGAAGAAGTTCTGTGAGGCCAGGTAGTTGGGTCAGCTTTTGGTGATGGAGACCTCCAACAGGTCTGCACATCATCACTACTCCCTGCCCTGTCCTTACCCCAAACACACTCCCAGGGGAGCTGCTGTGGCTGCGAGCAGAGCCCTGTCCCACGAGGCTGGGTCCATTACTGCACACACCGACAACAGAGCCCCGCAGCACTGCCAGCTCCCTCCCTCCCTCCCTCCCTCCTTCCCATTTTTACCTTTGAAAAGTTAAATTTGCCTCAACAGAGTCTACTGGCCTTAATGAAGAACAGGTTTAAAGCTCAAAAGCTCAGAGGGATTTTGAACACCAAAGCCGCTTGTAAAATTCGTTAAACTTCTTTTCAAAGATGATCTTGATGCCAAATTAAAATTTTAAGATATTGTCAGCATGGATGGTTGGGCAGAAAATGAATCCGTGAAGTGCAGTTAGGAGGCAGTGCAAGCCATGAAGGAGGGAGGTTAAAACTGAAAACCACAAGAAAACGCCAAAATCTTCATAGCTTTCCTTTTCCCCCAAGTTGTTTGCTCTCTTATATTAAATCTTCCTGCATATCTCAGTAATACATGGAGTCAGGGTGGAGAGAGGAGTCACCAAGTGTCTTGATCAAGAGAATCAAGTTATCTCTGGTTCTCACCTTGAGGTTTAATGCTGTATGTACATAAAGACCCCCATCAGTTAAGAGATCTACTCTTCTCCCCCCTCTAAAAAAGAAATTATTCAGTGCTTGAATTGTGTTATTATATTTAAAAAAAAAATATTCTCCACCTGAAAGCTTGTTCAGTACTTCCTACTGCAGCATTTCTGAAGAAAGTAATAAATCCCCCAGTATTCCTGTGCCATCACTGAGAAAAACTGGGTGCCTTCCATTGTCTGGGGTGTCAAGCATTTGATAGGTGATCTACAAACATCCACACAACAAAAGGAGACAAGGAGAGGCATCTTGGTAGTCTTACTGCATCCTCTTTAACACTGATGGAATGCCCAAGGAATTTGGGCAAAGCGTGGATCTCAGCAGAGCCTGGCTGGGCAGTGGGTACCCTGTGGCCTTACAGCACATGCTTCCATGGGCCAACAGAGCTGAGATTCTGCAAATCTCTGTCCAAACAAGTGTAGGTTCCCCTGTGGGCATCCTGGGCACAGCCTGGGGAGCTGTTTCAGCTCTGAAGGAGGTCTTAATTCCTTGTTTTCTGTTTTAGTTGGAGATTTACATTTTATTTCACCTTATTCTTCTCTGAACTGGCTCTTCTGTATGATGTAAGTATGTGAGCAGGGTCATGCTGTGAAGTGACACCTTTCAAGGATTCTTTGTTCATTGCAAATGAGGCTGATAGTCCCAGGCCACTCCAAGGAGCCCATCCAAAGACCATGTGTGGTCATGACTATGGGTGCAAAGCCAAAGAAGGACAAATTCAGGGGTATGGAGCAGAATCATCCCCAATCCTGAGTCAGCAGTTCCCTTTTCCCTGGGTGGACCTGGCTAGGTATCAGTGACATTACCCTGCTGTTCTTGTCTTAGATCCTTGTGTAAGTGCTTCCCCAGAGGTGCCCACACACAGCTCTCACACCTCAGACAAGAGAGGCCCTGTCCTCACTGTGGCTGCTGCCCACTGCTCCAAAGGCTCTCCGGATGACATCCTGTACATTCACTAACGATAAATGCATTTTGCCAACCACTTTCTCCGAAGCTCAAAGCCAGATTGGATCTAGCATGGGCACACTGAGTTCTTGGAGTACTTCTTGCCGCCATGGTCTTTACGTGTCATTAAAAGGCTCTGGGTTCTTACTGCTGCCTTCTCTATGCACAGAAGCCGTGGTTTTGGGACCACAACGTGTGCTGGCTGAAATTTCCACAACAGGTGAGCAGAAAATACATGGAATCACAAGATAATTCATATTGGAAGAGAGATCAGGAAGATTCTTGTCCAACTTCCTGCTTGCAGCACTTAGCTGTGAGATCAGACAGAGTTACCTAAGGTTTCTTCCGGTTTAGTTTTGAAAACCTTCAAGCATGGAGACAGCACAATCTTATGACAAAAAGCTTTTTACTTATAACTCATTATATCCACCTGTCTTATTTCAACACTCCTCTGGTCTCTCATCCTCACATTATGCATCTTGGCAAACAGTTTGATGTCTGCTTGATGAGCTCCTCACGCATGCTCCACGTGACAGCCCATGGAGAGCTCTGCTCAGAGCAGGCACCTCTTCTCACCGAGTTTCCCTGTCACCCAAGTCCATTTGGAAGTGGCTCTCTGTGGCCACAAAAGGTGGTCAGGACATCTGACATCTCAAAGAAGGGATAGAGATGAGGTGTCTGAACCCCTGAAGAGGGGAGACCCCAGCTGCTCCCAGTCCCTTTGCAGACAGGACAGGGCTACTCCTAGCTTTGGACTGACCTTGTCAGTGCATCAGCAAACGGTTCAGTCAGTGGGAACAGGAAAATTTAGGCATGACCAACACCTGCTGTCCCAAACGTGGGTTGAATGAAGGGACTTTGCCCAAGAAGACCCTTCCCATCTCCTGAACCCAGGGCTAGGCAGGGCTGTCACACTGCCTGCCACTTGTCTTACAGCCTCTACCACCCGTATTGGGCTGGTTCTACCTCCTGGAGCTCTCCTTCTACTGCTCACTGGTGGTCACCCTTCCCTTTGATGTGAAGAGGAAGGTGAGTGTCAGCAGCACAACCACAACCAGATGGCTCAGGCAGCCCCCACCATGAGGCTGTGTCCCCCGTGCCGCTGCCAGCTCCGTGGGGGTGCAAAGGAGAAGGCACAAGGGCTGCTGTGAAGACCCTTGTGCATGTGGGCCCCTTCAGCTCTCATATCCCACCATTGCATCTTGCACTGGGCCCTGCTCGTGTGTGGCATGGCCTTCCTGCCTGCCAGGCTGGGGAAGTGCTGGGGGCTGACACAGGGGTCCCCATGGCTGGTCAAGGGACAGGCACTGGGTGAACCTGACATCACAGCCTTTCCCAGCTCTCAGGTGCTGCCTGCGCCAGAGGGCTGTGTCCTCCTGATGGGAGGGACCTGGCCTGCCCTGATGAGGGTCCTGTAAATGTATATGTGACTTTTGCAGCACGGGCAATTGAAGAGCTCCTCCATTACAGCCCATGGATGGGACCTGCCCCAGGCCAAGGCCAATCTACTGCCATTACAAAAGGCTCTTCAATACATAGAGGAGGGATCTGGAAGTAAATAAGGGGTGTTAAGAGAGTGGTTTTAGAAGGGCAGATTGATTCACAGGAACTTATAAAAATCTGTCTTCCAGCATGTTTGCACCTACGTATATCTCAGGGGTATTTGTCTGGGTTTCCATAAACTGGGCATAAAGGATGAGATTCTCTTCTTGAGATTGTGCAGGACCTCAGAGAGCTGTAGCATGGTGGGGAGCACTGATGCTTTGTGGAGGTGTTTGACACGTCCTAGTGAGGCAGGAGCATGCAGGAACAGATGCTGCCAGGGCAAGGTAAGACTGACAATCTCTCTTCTCATGCCAGGACTTTAAGGAACAGATTATCCACCACATCGCCACCATCACTCTGATCTTTGTCTCCTACTGTGCCAATATGATACGGTTTGGGATGATAGTCATGCTGGTCCATGATGCCTCTGATTATATTTTAGAGGTGCGTTACCCTCACCTGGAAATCATGGAATCACAGAATGGTTTGGGTAGGAAAGGACATTAAAGCCCATCTCATTCCAGCCCCCTGCCACGGGCAGGGACACCTTCCACTTGATCAGATTTCTCCAAGACCCATTCAACCTACCCCAAAGATGGGGCAACCACAGCTTCTCTGGCCAACCTGTGCCAGGGCCTCACCACCCTTTGAGTAAATAATTTCTTCCTAACATCTAATCTAAATCTCTCCTAGTTTAAAACTGTTGCCTGTGTAAAAAGTTGCTCTCCCAGTTGCAGGCCTGTGCTCGTGCCTGTGGGCAGCACTGGCACCTGTGCACGTTGCTGCACATGACACACGTCAGTGCCGTGCCCATGAGTGGGACACGTGCACGTTAGTGACAGCGCATTTAGGAGGCACTAGTTCTACTGCTCTTGTGGAAAAGTAATTGGGTGCAAAGGGCCTGGGACACATCCCTACAGGCCTGGTCACCCTTGCAGGATGTGGGAAATCCCTCAGCCCCTACAAGGAGAACACAGGCACGAGGGACATGTGGAAATTTGTTTCCCTGCAGCTTGCCAAGATACTCCATTACCTGAAATGGAAGCGGGTCTGTGAAGCAGTATTCGATGTTTTCGCTGTGGTTTTCATCACCTCCCGGCTTGTCATTTTCCCATTAACGTGAGTAACATTTTGCTGCCCTCTGAATGTGGGTGTTATACGCTGTTTGAGCTTCTGGAGAGGTGACCCTCCATGCTGAGGGGAGGAAAGGCAGAGAACAGAACACTACAAATTCAAAGACCAATTCAACTGGAACAGAAGAACCCACAGAAAAAAAACCCACCAGGGTTTTAACTATATTAATAGATTAATTCTATTAATTATTCTAGAGCCACAGACTCTGCCCCTCTATTCCCACTCCTTGTGTTATAAGCGCTGGTTCCTATGAGAGAAAGAAGGTGCAAACCCTACTGGTTAGAATTTCCCAAGAAATTCTTAGCAGACTAAAAAAGGCCTTAAAGCTTAAAGGTCTATTAAGATAAAATTAGTACAGAAAAAACAGCACAGTAAATTTAAGGTGACCCACCACATATCTGAAGTAAAACAAGAAAATAATGAAGGATTCAAGAGGTGGGATACTCGACATGCTGGGAGGGCATTGGCAGTGATTCCTCCAGAAGTCACACACAGGTACCAGCCTTGGAGAAGGGCTTTTGTGTACACACATCTGGCAACCCTTCCAGCCTTTAACTGGGCTGAAGTTGTTCTGCTTTCTTTACCACTGCCTGGAAAAGCTGATAGTGGCTAACTTCCCATAAACTCATTCCACAACACTTGCATTACAGTCTAAGCTTTCTGTTTTCTTTCAAACCAAACATTTCATTTGTTACACCAAGAAGAATTTTAAAAATAAGACGTGCTATGCACACATAGGGGGACGTCTCTGTTGCTGTCCTATGTCCCTGCCCTTGCTGCGTACCACCACTGAAGATGCTGAGTTTTGAATTTTGGTGGTGCTGCCATTTAGTCTGGATGCCTACGAGGCTGACTTTGCATGACAAGTCCCAGATTCTGGTGGTCAAATGGCTGCCTTAGAGAGAAAAGCAATAAAAGCTTGAGGCAACTTTCCCTGAGAACAAACACAACTTCAGTTGTCTCCACTACAAAGTGTGAAGCCCCAGTATCCCAAGCTGCTCTCCCATAATGTAAGGACAAAGAAGGTAACAGACTGGATCAGACTAAGGGTCCATTGAGATCAGCACCTCTCAGCACCAACAGCAAGCAGCAGAGGTCTAGGAAAACAAGTGCAGAGCAAAAACACGCTGTGTCCAACAAGGTTTCCCAGCGTACAATATATCCTAGTATGTTCACGTCATAGGTAACTTGTGGAGGAGGACACATACTAGCACTCATCATTTCTCTCCTGTGCTGAACTGCCCTCTGTCCTATCTGCTTTCCATTGGTCTCCTCCTTTCTGTTCTTGTCACCGAGGATACAGACTTTCTGTGACTTTTGCTAAAAATAATGCCATGCCCAGCTGATCATCTGCACCCTTAACTCTTCCCTCACTTCAGTTTAAAAAGCCATGTGTTATCTTTTTATTTAAGTGGCAGTGGAGAGGTCCCCTTATGGTTTCACTTTTGTCCGTTGTTCCTCTCAAGACTTATTTTAGGAGAAATGTTGCCAGTTCCTGCCTCTTCTAGGGAGCATTGCAGGTTTCTGATAACTGACCTGTCTGCAAAGCCTACTGCATTGTTGGTGATTTTAATACAGAGCTTCTGCAGGTCCTCTGGGACTTGCTTTGCGAGAGCTGGGCACAGCGTGAAGCCTGGTGGTGCCATCCTGGCTCAGCTCAGCTCTGCCCTGGGAACACATCAGCCAAGTCATTGCCCAGAAAAACACCTGATCCTTGTAAGTCTGAAGATACTTAGCCTGGCTTAGTCTTGTGTCTTCTGATTTGCCTCTCCTTCTTTCCCACAGCATTTATTATTACTTTGTGACAAAAGTTTCGTTGTTCCCCATAAGCTGTCTCATAAGTGCTTTCCTGATGATCCTGCAGTTGTTACACATTTTCTGGTCCTATGTGATTATCCAGATGATCTTCAATGTCTTCCTCCGTGGCAAGGTACGAAAAGTCTTTGTCTCCTTTGTGCCACCACTGCTCATGAGAGAACATGAGGTTCAGGGTGACTCCTACCTGCCTGGAGGAAAGGAGAGAAATGGGACTGCCCCACCAACAGCCCAAGAGCTTCTTAGGCATACGTTGGGAGTTGTATGAATACCTTATGTCATGAAGATCAGAGCAGGAGCTCACTTCTAGCTTGCAGCTGTGTTCTAGTGACATGGGAGCCATCCTCAGACCTTTCTCCTCACTGCCTAATCGCTTCTCAGGGTGTAGTTTTGGAGAACTGGAACCTGTTGGTATGTCCAAAGTGGAGTAAGGAAGGAGCAATCAGGTAAGCCTGGTCGATAGCACTCTGTGTATTTGCATCTCTGAGTTCTGGGTGCCTTCCACAGGCTCTTGATGCATGCCAGAGTTTGTATAGGGATCACTGGGAGAAACGTTGTCATCAGAGAGGGCAGCTCCCTGGCCTGCCTTGCTGACGTAGGCAGATGGCATCGTGGGAGCATCTGAGATTTGTGAAAGCTTTGGGGACCTGTGGCCAAAAAAACCTCTCCACAGTGGTGGCGCTATGCCTTCAACTTTTTGAGTTAGCCGTTCATCAAAGCTAAACTACAAGGAAAAGCAGTTTTTCTGAGGAAATGATGGAGGATACACTCATCGAGGTTGTAGACAATTGCAAAAGAAGGAGCCCAGTCCATAGGCTTGCTGGACAAATCTGTGTTGGCTTTCACAGCTTCAACAGTAATAAATTGCATAGGAAAATATGCTGAACAACTATATGCTGAATAAATATTAATTTATTTTCAGGAAGTCACATTACAAGAGCATTACTAGGGAGACAAAAAAACCCATTCAAAAGTTAGGTGAAACCATAACAGAGTTAACACCTGTCACCTTAAGTCAATCTCCCTGTGCAGGGACAATTGCAGCACTGGCTTTAAGGACATGATCACACCTCTTATTTTTATTTTAGCTGTCAGGTTAAGCCCCCAGGGCTATGAATGAAAACAGGACTAGTCCTCTCTAATATATACCATTACATAGGTTTTGCAGCTCATTTAAATTTTCTTTTCTTCAGAAAAGACAAGATGCCAGAAGTGACACTGAAGAGAGTGACAGGAGCGAAGGAGAGGATCTGGCAAGGAACAAAGAATAACACAGGGCTTGCTGCAAAACACCAAGATCCAGGCAGTCTGTGGAAGGCAGGAAGACTGAACAAGAGCTGGGGGAGAGGCTGGACAGGGCTTCACTGCAGTCTGCCTGAGGCAGCATCCACTGCCTAGGTGGAGGTGAATTTCATCACATCTATAGGCGGTTAAGTCACTTCAGGAGTTGTTTTCTATAATTTTTCTGTTAGGATTATTCTTTTACTACTACTCTATAATCATTCATCCAGAAAAAAAAGGGTCTACCAGCCAAAGTCCCAGTGTATAAGGAGAAGAGGGGTTGAACAAGCTGCTAAAGTTATGACTCCTATCTGTGATTATCTCAAAGCCTTCCCAAAAGGTTCATGAGATAATAAACTAAAACTGTGGAGGATTTAACCAATTTACAGTTTCAGAAGACAGTGGCAGTCATTGCCAGCCATCTCATGAAAGGACTTGCATGTGAAAGGCACTGGCTTAAATGGCAAATAAGTTTTCACTTGGGTAGTATAAAATGGTCAGGCTCTGGAATAAAACATTTCTGCAACTAAGGCCTGGCCAAATGATACAAGCTGTATTTGCTGTATGAATTCTACAAAACAGCTCTAATGTCTAAAAGATTTCACTTACTGAATGTCTACTCTGGAAGAAGTCTCCTGAAATCGAAAGGAACTAAATTCTTCCAAATGCACACTTTTCCACCAGAAATTATACATAATAAACGGAAGCTTTCTATATGGGTGTATTAGTTTTGTTGAGATTTCATTTTTAAAATTGGAAAATAGTGTTACAACACTATCATCTTAATGGGATAGTTTAGGGTTGGATGATGCTTCACCTTGTAATTTCTTGTGTAAGATCTAATTTTCAGAATTCATAGTATAACAAAAAATTTAAAGTAAATGTAAAAAATTAATTACATGTAAACAAAAAAGTCTGTTTTGCATTAAATCTTTTTAGAACATCAGATCATACATCAGTGGGAAAATCTTTGAAACGTGCTGGCAGTCTGACATCATGTAACTCAAAGGCTGAACCAGCTTTCCCTTGAAGGGCTCTGGGATCTGGGTCTGCAGGCTGCGATGCTGGAGGGCAGGCAGCCACCCTCTCTCACCCTCTCTCTGTGGAACACCAGCTTTGAGCAGGATGCCACCTCACTCCCGCTAGCTGCACTGTGGTGGGGGTACAAGACCGTTCATTGGGAGCCCGTGAATTATTGTCCTTTGTCCCTTCAAGTACGACGCTTTTTTTTAAAGCCCCAAATGGTACACGAGAATCTCAGCATTTAAAAGATGTATACAGCCTCCAGGGCCCAGGGAACAGGCCCAGCCGCCGCTGCTGCAGCCCCTCACGGGGCCCGCAGCTCTGGCGGGGGAGGAGGGGAAGCCAAACCGGACCTAGAGGGCTCCGTCTCCGCGGGCCTGCTGTCCTGACAGAGCTCACACAGGCGCAGGGCTGCTTTTAACCAACACCTCTCAGATTTTAAGGCCTCTCCCCTTCTCTAGAGATGTTAATCACTCAGGACCTGTCCTGCTGTGTCACATCAGAGAACAGACTCTGACAACACGGATGACAGCAGGAGGTGCAGTGCAGCCTCCCAGCTTGCTTCTGCTGTACCAGTGGGGCAGTCACTCTCTCTCCACCCCTTGGAGATCAATCCCCTACCTACTGCCCTGGGTCCATAGTCCTGCTGTCGGGGTTTGATGCTGGCAAAGTGCTAGGCACCCCCAAAACTCACTCACCTATTTTCCTCTGCTCTGGCTGGGCAGAGGAGAGGAAATTAAAATGAGGACTTCATGAGTTAAGGATTAGGGGAAAAACACTTTAAGGCAAAACAGGTTCAAAACTTAAACAGTGTAAAGAAAATTTATTATTAACAGAATTAGAAGTAAAAAGGATAATAAGAACTAAACTAAACCTTTTGAACACTTATTTTCTTCCCAGCCCCCTCTCCCTTTCCCACTGACAGCACAAGGAGATAAAACATGGGGTTTTGGTCAGTCTTGTACTTTCTAAGAATCTTTCTTTAGTTCGTTCAGGGAAAGGAGTTCTTTCTTCTCCTGTGCCATGGGATCCTTCCCACCAGCAACAGTTCTCTATGAATTTCTCTAGCATAGTTTTAACTTTCACAAACAGCAGCCGGCCCTACCTGCTTGTAACGTGAGTCCCTCCCACG
>VWZW01007315.1:834329-868853 GCA_013397115.1 Edolisoma coerulescens | reverse complement strand
GCACAAGCAGGACCAAGTCTCTGACTTCCTCCCAGCTGGATTACTGCTCCATTGAGCCCACCTCCTCCAACAGCCCTCTCTACCTATTTGGGTTTCAACGTTTAAGCACTTCAGTAGTTTTCTGAGGCAAGACAGGAGCCCCCAGACCTTTCTCACTGTGCTGCTCATCAGCCCTGAGCCTCAGCAGTTCTTTCAGGGGGATCAACCTCACAGATACCCACTATCAGCTGCCACCAGTGATGCCGGTACAGCTGGGTCTGGTCACTGAATTACATCGTGTTGCCCTTTCAAGAACCTCAGGCCTTTCATGATTTCTACACATCGCAGAAAAACCCTTCACTTCACCCCTAATTGCTGAGTTCAGGAGATACCCCTGGGATTTCAGGGATTCTCATTTTTCCCAACCATTCCCTGGATGAGGTACCACACAAGCCAAGTCCAGAAGATAAGATTTCCATGTTGTCATGGAAAGTCTTGTGACTCTTGCTCTTACCTTCACCTCTGCTGTTGCTGCACGGGGAACCTGCCTGCAGCCAGTCCCTGTGCACTGAGGGGCTCTGCAGTACCAAGCCCCCACTTCCCTGTGTCTGGCTCCCTTTCCCTGGCCCGAAAGTCACTCTGCCACTCCATTGTCAGTCAAGATGTCATTCCTTAAATCCCCTGCTCCATGCACCTGAAATGTGTCCCCCGTAGAGAACAAGTCCATTATTTTTCTGGCAATGGTCAATGTCAAAGGAAGAGCAGTGACGAATTGAACTCTTGTGCCTAGAGTCAGAAGAGACTTGTGCTAAGACATAGGAATCACTGGGAAGAACATGTAATATGGGGAAAGGTGACAGTTTCAAGTGAGACAAAAACCAGCTGTTTATTCAGTCAGATCTTCAGTGTGTAAAAAGCTCACTTGAAGTCCTTGTAATGTTTGGATTTTTGCTAAAATCCATAAAAAACCCATGCAAGTTGCTGCCAGGGCTTTCTGTACAGCTGCACTGGCAGCTGTTCAACCCTGGGAGTGGGCACTGTTGGAATTAATGATGTCAAATGAAAAGAAGCACAGACAGAGGCATCCCCTTGAGCCAAAAATCATTGACCCACCACCTCAGCACCTCTGCATCTGCAAAGCTTGGGTCAGCTCACACGGTTTGCTGTGCCTGCTGCTCCATCCCCAACAGAGCTGCAAACGTGATTGAGAATTCACCAAAGGATCCATACTGTTGCATTTTGACAGGGAATAGAATCAGGGATTATTTGCTTTTCCTACTTAAAGTTGGGGGTTTTTTTTAATTCTCATTTCCTAGCTGTTCCTGGAAACAGTAACAGGTTCTGAGGTTTTAAAGAGAAAGAACTGACAGAACAAAAAACTGTTTTGCTAACATGAGTAATGGTTTTTGGCATTTGTAATGAAGTCAAGCTACTGGTTGCTTCTTCTTCTAGAAAAGAGTAATTTCCACTGAAGAAGTGCAGGGACCAGCATTTCAACAAAAAGCAACTCATCTACATCATTAACACTCTCTTGCTTTTCTGGTCACCTTCAACCCCCCGTCCTTCACCTTTCTTTAGCACACACATGAGAGGTGCTGAACTCTTATTCTCCAGCTGATGTAAAACATGTTGGGGCTGTATTTCTCAGACAGAGAAACTTCTTTGGGGCAGCAGAAACGAGGAAGAGGACAGAGAGGGAGATCCAGCCCTTTGCAAGATCCAGGAAAATACACAAATGCCTGAGGTTTATGTCCAAAAAGGAGACAGAGGAGTCCTGCAACATTTTCCAAATAAAGGGAGAGAGTCCACCGGGGCACACACCTGCAGGGTTTTCGCTCTCGAGGTTTGGGAGGGCGCAGCCTCCTTTTATCAATTTATTGGATGCAACTGCAGAAGGACATACTGTGTTACCAGTAGATTGGAAATCTCTTTTTAAGACAATTTTGACAGGAGGACAATACTCTCTCTGGTGGACGGAATTTGCAGATTTGGCTCAAACCCAGGCATTGAATAATGGTAATCAACAACCACTCAGCTTGAGATGCTCATTTGACTGCTGTCGATGGGACGACTCCAATGCCAGAGGCTGACAGGATATGATCCGGCAGTAATACATCTCCCTGTTACTGCAGCAGAATTAGGGAATCTTTTCAGGGGTTCACTGTCATTTCAAATTGCTCTTGCAGACTATAATGGACAATTTTTTCACACGATGCCTGGACATGCTCTACTACAGTCCTTCAAAGAACTCCCCTTTCAACAGCAAAGATTACAAACAAAAGCCCCGATCCCTAATGCAAAGACTGTTTTCACTGACGGATCAGGAAAGACACACAAAGCTGTCACCCTGTGGAAAAACGAAAAGGGACAGTGGGAACATTCGATAACCTTTCAACCTGGATCTACCCAGCTAGTTGAACTGGAAGCTGGGGTAAAAGCATTTTGCCTTTTTTCTCAGGAACCTGTTAACATTATTTGTGATTTTCTTCATGTTACAGGAATCGTTGAGAGAATTGAGCACTCATTCCTGAAGGAAGTCTCTAACAAAGATCTTTTTGTGTAAGACAAAAAGATCTCTGNCCACTCTGCCTGGACCTATAGTGGAAGGTAATGCAAGGGCGGATGGCCTTGCCATGACAGTCGCTATACCGCAGAAGTTAGGGCAGGCAAAACTTTCTCATGATTTCTACGATCAAAATGCCCGAGCACTGGCAAAACATTTTGATCTAACTTTGCCACGAGCATGGGCTGTAGTGAATACTTGCTCACAGTGTCAGCAAACTCTTTCTTTGCCACAAATGTTAGGTACAAACCCACGAGGGTTGAAACTTAATGGCATTTGGCAAACAGATGTAACACACATATCGAGCTTTGGAACTTTTAAATACGTCCATGTTTCTATCGATACCTTTTCAGGATTCCTAGTAGCAACAGCACACAAAGGTAAGAGATGCCACCTGACATTGGCTCCGTGCCTTCAGCACGATGGGTGGCCCTCAACAGGTAAAACCAGATAATGGACCTGCGCACACATCTCATAAAACACAAGAATTCTTCCACACTTGGGGTATCAAACATGTCACAGGTATTGCCCATTCCCCAGCAAGGCAAGCCATAGTGGAAAGGGCACATTATACACTGAAAAACATGCTACAAAAACAAAAGAGAGAGAACCCAATAGGAATGCTTCCTCAAGAGCAGCTTAACAAAGCAACCTATGTTTTAAATATTTTGAATGTCTCCGGTAGAAATGACTTAACTGCGCATAAAAGGGGTCAGACCGCTGATGGACAAGGAGTTTACCCAGAAGTCACATACAAGGATGTACACAGCGGTCAGTGGAAAGGGCCAGTTCCACTGTTAGCTTGGGGGAGAAGTTACGGATGTGTTTCTTTACCTATAGGACCATATTGTCTCCTGGCGAAATACCTCAAACCCAGCCAAGGACGACAACAACGAGTCTTGTCGTCTTTCTTCTGCTATACTGCCATCAAATGATGGAAGGAAGAATCTATTGGGCCCACATCATTCAACCTCCGCTGTTTCAGCCTCTGACGGTGGGATCCAGAGCCTCCCCTCAGCAACAATGGAACAGAATGGGTAGGAGGAACTTGGCTTCCTCCCTTAGATCAGGATATTGTAGATGCATATAGTATTAACGCTACTTTTGTTACTGATTTACCACCTATATGCTTAACATGGAGTCAAACAAGTGCCTCTTTACCTTGTGCTAAATTTTCTATGCAATTGTGTTTAATATATGTACGCTCAGAGAATGCAAGAAAATTGGCTGCTGTTACGTTGGCAGCCATTCTGTCTACCTCCCACAAATCTGTGGGATGCCACTCCACCTCATTTCCCGAAATGGCGTTTTACACCCCTCTCCAATGTACGGCATTTGGGATGGACCTCATGTACACGACAACAGCCACAACAACAATTCTTACAGTATGGGAGGGTAATTGATTAGGGACCACAAGGTATCTTTAAAGAAAATGGGACCAATGCAACCGTTCTCCCATCCCAAAAGGCAAACGGCAGTATTGTCTGGCATGACAGTGGAATGGCTGGATCGTGAATTCAATATTATTTAGGCAATAATCAGTCCCATGTGTGCAAACAGTTGTGGAAAATGTTGTTGCCTGCTTTTGGCAATAGGATAGACCAAGTGAAATTAGAAAAGAATGCTACAATTGCTACTGTAACACTGCAAGATGAACAATTACTAATGACTTGTACTTCACACCCGTATGTTTTTGCTGTAGCTAATGATTTTTCGATAGATTATACAAATGGTTTGTATTTTTCATCCGCTGATTCTTTTGTTTTCAAATCACGTATAACCTGTGGAGATATGCATAACTATTCTGTCCCTCTTCCATTTAAAAGATGATCTGAAATTTGCGTACCTGTAAACATGACTCGGGCTTGGGAAGGACAGGATGGTCTCTCGCAATTGGCTTGAATACTCCAGGAGGAAATCCAAACAAGTAAGAAACGAGTTCGCAAATTTCTGGGTTGGTTGATCTTTGCTATTGTTTCTGCCGTAATAGTATTAACCACAGCCTCCGTGGCTGTGGCTGCCTAAGTACTGCCCAGTGGGTAACTGAAGTTTCGTGTGGTCTGTTAGCTACTGTTCTCTCATGCCGGTCAGACATAACAAGCCTCTCTAGGTATGCTCTTCAAGGACACCAGGCCCCAAAATGTGTAAACTAAAGCCGTGAGAGGGGGGAAAAACTTGGGGTAGTTACATCATTAACTGAGGTTATAATTGGAGAATTAACCCTGATATGCAAATGAAGCAAACTTATAAAAGTGTGAAGAACCTGTGACCCAGGGTCCGTCTTGGGTGGAGCCTTTTGACTGCCCAGGGTGTAGCTTTGAAGGCCCTTCAAACAAATACCTACTTTTATTCTCTTATTTTTGTTTAGTCTGTTTTCAGGTGGCCACCTCAACGCATCACCAGGCCAACACCAGAAGGCTCACAGGAGGACAAGACCGCACCAAAAAGGGAGGGATGACATCTACAGGCTGGAGAGTGACAGGGAGGGGTTGGGGGCTGAGGGGTGCACAGAAGGAGTTAGGGGTTACAGGACACAGCAGTAGGTATGGGCACAGACAGGGTAGAGCAGTTAGGGACCAGATTAGGGTCCAGAGTCAGGGTGCAGACTTCAGAGCCAGGGGTCAAGGGCCAGGGGTCAAGAGTAAGGGTCAAAGGTGGGGGGGGGGTCAAGGATCAAAGGTCAGGCAGTCAGAGGTCAAAGGCCAGGAGTCAGGAGTCAGAGGTCAGGAGTCAAAGGTGATGGGTCAAATTTTGGGGGTCAGAGATCAAAAGTCAGGGGTCAAAGGTTGGCTCTGATGTCAAAGGTCATAGGTCAAGAGTCAGATGTCAAAGGCCAGAGGTCAAAGGTCAGAGATTATAGGACAAGAGCCGGGTCAAAAGGTCAAAGGTCAAGGGTTGGGGGTCAAAAGGTCTAAGGTCAAGAGTCGGGGTCAAAGGTCAATATGGGTTGGGGACTGAGGGGTGCACAGCAGGAGTTAGGGGTTACCTGACTCAGTAGTAGGTATGGGCACAGACAGGGTAGAGTACTCTGCGCATCAAAGCCGCTCCCTGTCCGCACAGTGTCCAGACACCCTCCCAGCACTCCCGTCCAGGCCCCCTGGCCGCTCTCCCAACACCACAAGCTCTGTAAAGCACCAGGTGCCAGCACAGCTCAGCGGGTGGGCACAACCTACAGTGCCACAGGGACGAGCAGGCGGATGGAATGTCCTGCAGCCTCATGGGGCTGGGGGGCCACTGCAGCCCCTGCCTGCAGGGGTGGCGGCGTTGGGCACCGCCCAGAACTGGGCCCCGGCTGTCCCACAGCCTCAGCTTGGCCCTGCATCTCCCCCACAGGTCCCCAGCCCATGCCGTCAGCCCTGTACTCTCGCACCTGGCTTCAGCACTCCTCACCATAGAGAAAACCCCTTAAGTCCTGAGCAGTAAGTAGACAAACTGTCTTGGTTTGAAAGACAAGGAAAGCAGGCGCCTCCCTTGGAATGGAAATTGCAAACCCCCTTCCCTCCGAATTATTATAATTTTGAAATTAAGGGGCTTTCAGGCAAAGATATGAGAAATAGGAATAACAGTTCTTTACTAGTACATACAGCAAGGCAAACCAACGACAATAACTATGGTAGTAACAACAAAACAGAAACAGTAACTCAGTGACAGCCTCTCTCGGCCGCAGGCACCTTCCCCTTCCGCGCAGTGACGGTCACAGCCGGCAGGGGCGCTGGCGGCTCCCGGTGAGCGGGGTGAGTGCGATGGTTCCCCCGCGGCTGCAGGGGGCGCTCCAGAGCAAGCTCGGGGAGCACGCCGCGATGGCGGACATGACCGAGCTGGGGAGGGATGGAAGAAAGGCTTCACAAACCCCCTAAGCAGCCGATCCCGATGCCCCAGTGGGACCCTCAGGAGCAGCAAGCTGGAATGGGAGGAATGAGCACAAAATCCCAGGTGGTAGATGAGATGTATGAAACTCCACAGCTGCAGCGGGAACCCCGGGACGTCTCAGCAGGCAGCGGGTGAGGAGCTACAGTGCAGTGAAGGCTTGGAGCAGTGGCAAAAGCACGGTGGAGCTGGGGCTGTGGCAGCCCAGCTCCCAGTGGGGCAGGGAAAAATGGGCTCAGGATCCCCAGGGTTTTACCGTTGAGGCACCCCAGCAGATGGTGGAAAGTCCCTCTTTTAGTGACATAGGGTATTAACAAGCTCCCAGTGCAACGACCACTCCCCCGAGCAGAGCTCCACTCACGGCAGAAGAAAGGCAGCAGAAGGCAGCAGCCCGCAGTGGTGACAAGTTCTCCCCACAGCAACCACAGCCTCTCTCCCCCTCCGAATGCTGCGAGAACAAGAGAGCCAGGGGCTCCACCCACCTCCATTTTCCCAGTCCAAATCTCGTGGCATCCCTGCCCTCCTCGGGGGACCTCAGGTGAAGAGAGAGTAGCCAGCTGGACTCCTACCCTGAGCTGACAACTTCTTTTGTCTCTCTCAAGTATCCAGTTGTTATTGTCTCATAGTAACACGTATTGGGGAAAATTCCTTAAGAGAAAAAAAAACAAAAGGAGAACTCCTAAAACCCCAATATAAACCCAAATTCCCCACCCTGGCTCCATAATGGCCCAGGGAGGGGTGGGGCTGTAGGAACAATACCTCCTTGTTTTCCCTCTCCTGGAAGCTGGGAATCCGAAAGACTTGCAGTTGGCCTTATATTAGACTGCAAATTTTGAAGATAAGGCAGACAACTTCCCAGTCCTCACTGTTTTCCTTATCACATAGCCTACCGCTGCTATTTGCCCTAACCCTATTTCTCCACACTCCCCTTCAACAAATCCCTTCCCAAACTAACACCATATTGCCCCCTCTGGGTTTGGGTTGTTGAGACCCTTTCTCAGCGCCTCTTATTGCCCCCTCTGGTTGTCCATGTCCTTAACTACCTCTGAGAGAATGTGCAAACCATCTCAACATTCTCCCAAAAGACCCTTTGGAGGTGTTTTGGGATCGTCATCCCTATTGTTGAGAGCCTTTTTCGACTTTCCTTTGTTGCCGACCCTGGGCGTCCTGCCATGTTTTTCTCCCCGAAGTGGTTCCCACTGGTGAGATTTGCTGAGACCCTTCTCAACTTTCCCTTACTGCCCCCTCTGGGCATCCCTGTCCAGTGGACCTTTCCTATGGACTCGTCACTGACCTCCCTGGTCTGCCTCTCATCTGTCTCCTGGACAGTCTCGGGAACCCAATCAATGGCCCTGTGCCAGCCAGCACCGCAGGGAGCTGGTCACCAAAACTGGGTGAGGCGCACCTCCAGCTCCTCTTGCCGCGTGCCAGAGCCAGAGGGTGGAAGGATCCCAGACGAGGTTCCAGTTGTCAGGAAAATCCACAACCAGCAGAGGTTTATGTCCAAAAAGGAGACAGAGGGGGCCTGCAACTTTATTCGAAAAAAGGGAGAGAGTCCACCAGGGCACACACCCACAGGGTCTTCTCTCTCAAGGTTTGGGAGGGTGCAGCCTCCTTTTATCCCAAACTCCCAGCCGCATGTTGCCCTCTTCCTTTTCCCATTGGCTGAGGTACAGGGAAGGTACAGCCTTCCTGAACATATTCCCCCTTGAACCTACTATTTTACCCAAAGTTCAGAAACTCAGGCTTGTGCAGACCCTTGTCTGTTTCAGGAGCCAAGCTGTCTGGGCTCTGCAATGAACCTGCTGCCCAAAGTCAGTAGAGACATTAAAGACCCATTTCAAAGATGTTAACACCCATACCTTCACCCATCAAATTGTTTGTAAAGACATGAGCTTTCCTCTCACAAGGCTGCCTGCTGGCCGTGTGTGGACTCCTAGCCATGTCACCCAGCCTCCATGGTGGTCGCAAGAGCCTCACAGACAACCTCACTGCTACAAACTCTGCTCAGCTTTCCCTGGAGAGGGAGTATTGAGACATTGTTCAAACAAAAGCCCTTTGCTTGAGCATTCAAGTTTAAAAACTGTTTTCAAAGGATTTCACCTAAGTGATTCAGCCAAGACTAACAAGCCCGTGGCATAAGGAAGGCTGGAGTTTCTGATTCCCAGCCCCTCATGGCTATTTTTAGCTCTGAAATCAGATAAACAATAAAAATCAAAACCAACCAGCAACCAACAGAGAACCTGCTGAAAAATAGCAGTTGTGTACTTTGGGCTTTCTTCCACAGGTAGCTACTTTTAAGTAATAATAGCAACAAAAACAAAAATAAAATTAAAGACATGGATAGAATAAAGGAGTGATTAACTGTTTTTACAGGCTTGTCCTCTGGGTGGTTAGGAAAACTACATTTTCACATCACACTCCCAAAGAGTGACTGTCAACCCAAAGGCAGATGCTGGGCTCTCTTTCCAAATATCTCTCATACCTTGCTGTACCTACACTAATTTTCATGAAGCAGAAAGGGTGCCACCTTTCTTGTTCTCTTAAAGTTTATTTTAACCCGTTCAGCAGCATGATTAAAGCTTTTGAATTCTCAGTAAATTACAGCAGTGGCAAAACAAAATATTGTGATTTACAGCAATCTGAAGACTTGACATTTTCATTCTGCATTTTAGACAGCAACTGACAATCCTTAGGAGATGTTGCCCTCGTTAATTATCCATCTTTGGATAATAAAGAACCAGCTTTCAGTAGTTCAAAAATAAGAAAGGACATAAAAAATTGCATTTTTATTATCAAACTAGCACAGGCAAGGAAAGCATAATCCCAGGCAACAAATTGGCCCAAAGCAAGGATCAAACAATTATAAAATGAATAAACAAGTGTTTGCAAAATTTCAAGAGAAAATGTACTTTTCCATAGATATCTAATTAGGTTAGTCTATTGTAGCATAAAAATAATATTGATCACATTGTCAAAAAATGTGTCATAATACAAATATATCAAGAAGCTTAATTTTGGTATTCTTCAAATTTTCTGAGCATGAGAGAGTGAATCTTTTGATCTTATTTATATCTTATTTATAGTTTACTAGTGCCCAAAGTGCATTGGGAGTCATAAGAACACAGCAGGATACAAACATTTATTTTAAGCTATCTTGCTTTTAAGACTTAACGGAGTGCCCAGAAATGGCTGGTTGCCCTTTTTCATTGCAGAATAATAGTAACATCTGTAGAGAGGCTAGACCAGAACTCTAATGAATCATTGGACAACAGCGTGAATTTCATTATAGAAAAAACCTCAGAGACATATTTTTATGGCTTAGAGGACAATCTGAAGCAGCCCAGAGGCAATGTTTTTATATACTCTATTTAATCTTTGAGACTTGACCTAAAAGCTCCTTTAGAAGCAAAGTTATTTAAAATAGCTTGATTTTTAAGTTATGTCCACAAACTATAACTTTTTCACAGGCAGTGAAAGGTAAGTGAAAAGTAGTACTGTTAGCATTCCCATTGCTAAACATGTTGTAAAATGAGATAACCCCTCATTTTAACACCAGCACTTGAGTCTATCTATTAAAATGAAACAGTAAAGAGAAAAATAAATGACCACAAGCTTTGAAGTGACTGACTAATTAATACAGGAAATTTGGGAATTTGGATAAATTTGAGAATCAAGATAGTAGACATAGAGCATCTTTTTTCAAAATTTGAAATAAGCGTTTTGAAAAAAGGTAAATTTTTAGCTGCTAAAATTACATGTATAGACATTAGGAAAACAAAACTTCAGATATTGTCAGCTTTTAAGGAACGAGAAATTGAATGTTACAGAAATGAGAATGTTAGAGGTGTATCAACATTCATTACAAAGCATTCCTTACACATTTTTCGTTGTTTTTTTTTTTTTTTTAATCCTAAATCCCCTGCCTTGGGATTCTCTCTCATCAGAACACCTTTTCTGTAAAGTACTGGCAGAGGATCCAAGCTTCAGGGATCTGTCATTGCCATCCAGGTCTGTAAGACTCTTTCCCATTTGAAAGAAAATGATCACATTTGAAGAAAATAATTATGAGCAATAGCTCATAAGTTATTGAAAAATAAATCTGCTGTCCCTGATCAAAGCTGTTTCTCGAGGCCAGGCATGGTTTGCTGACCTACTTTGGTCAAGGATTTATTCAGCCTACAGCCTGGGATGAGACTCTGAGACTGCTGGGAGAGCCCGGCAATTTGCAACTGATGATGGGATGATGATTAATTTGATTGTCACCAGCACAGCTCTGAACATGAGGCTTGTTCAGGAGGCACATAAAAGGAAACCCAGTGCAGTTTCTTGGGTTCTGCTGCTAAGAGAGGAAGGGATGCAGAAAAACAAACCCCAGCACTGCTTAAAACTTTGGCCAGCCAAAGAGCAGCCCAACCTCTCCAGCACAGCAGCGATGTTTGTGCTGGCCTGCTGTCCCGGGTGGGGATGGTGTGCTGCAGCTAGACTGGGGACAATCACCAGCACGTGGTTGCTCCTTCAGTGGGTGTGAAGCTACCATACCTCACTGAGAGCAACAAAAAGACAGTGGGATCAACAGAGGGAGTATGCTGTGGATGTGTCCTTCTGCCCCACCAACCAGCTCTTTCTCCAGGCCACTCTGGCTATTTACACGGGCAGACAGCATGGAGGTGCACTACAGAGCCACGTGGCAAAACCAGCAGGCCACAGAGTGGGGGGGTCCAGATTATGAAGAGCTACACTCTGTACATCAGCCAGACCCCATGACCTAGGCAAGAAAACCTATGGGTAAAATGATCAGCCACTGGGAGGAACGCATTTTTAGGGTAAAAACTCTACTGGGAGTAATTTCCCTTACTATCTACAGGGACATGCAGGTGAAATTTTCACAGGACTGCAGTGACAGAACACAGGATACTGCTATCATTTGCAATGTTTAATACAGGTATTTGGGATACTGATTCCTCATGTTGCTCCTTTTGTCATCATTTCAAGCCATTCCAAAGAGACTCTGAAGTGTGGCCAAGTCACCTGTTCAACTAATTTACCAGTAACGCTTACTCTTGTTTTGCACATCACTGCACAAACTGAAATGTGATGGAGACACTTTCCCACCATTTTGTGCCTTCCAACTTTGTAAGACAAAGCTGCTTGTCCACAGGCACATTTGAAAGAGTTTGCTGCTGTTGCCTGGGATAAGAGTTTGTTTTCTTCAGAGAAGCTCAGATGTGGCTGTGTTTTTGTGGATTTATGCTGGAAACAGTAATTTTGGGATATTTTCATTATTGCTGAGCGGGGCTTACACAGAATCAAGGCCATTTCTGCCTCTCACCATCCTGCCAGCGAGGGGACTGAGGGTTCACAAGAAGTTGGGTGGGGACACAGCTGGGACAGCCGACCCCCACTGACCCAAGGGACATTTCATACCAGCATATAAAGCTGCGGGAAGAACTAAGGGGAGGACTTCCAGAGTGATGGTGTTTGTCTTCCCAAGTCAACATTATGCGTGCCGGAGCCCTGCTTTCCTGGGGACTGCTGAACACCTGCCTGACCATGGGGAGTGGTGAATGAATTCCTTATTTGCTTTACTTGTGTGTGAAGCTTTTGCTTTACCTCAACCCATGAGTTTTCTCACTCCTGTTTTCTCTCCCATCCCACCAGGGAGGAGTGAGAGAGTGGCTGTGTGGGCTTTGGTTGCTGGTTGGGACTAAACCATGTCAAGCAGGTGTCATGCAGGAGGCAAGATGAGGTTTCAACATCCTCATGGATAATGAAGACTCCTCAAACCATGGCAGTTCAAATCTCAGAATGACATAGTCATATATGCAGTAAATGCTCCTCCTGGAGAATGATGAGGCATCATTGTCCCTCTTTCAACTGGAGTTGAAAAACACAGCTGAAGTAGTAAAGTGTTCAGGATAAAATCTTCTCCAGCAGCACCTCCTTGGAATGCTCAGCTGAGCAAAGGTGTGAGCCTAGCCCTTCGGGAAAACCTAGTTTGTGGCAGAGTATTTTTAATGCCAGAAGGTGAACTCTAGATAAAAATGAGAAATAGTCCGAGAAGTGCTGCAAATTATAAAGAATTATACATTCTTGCAATAAACATGGAAGAAATATTTTTGCCAGGGATCATTTAAACCAACAAGAAAAAGAAAAAAGAAGTACCATGTTTTAATGAAAATACTTGAAAGGAGGAAGCATGAAATCTAGTCTAATCTATACTAATTTGTTAAAGATATGGATTAATTTCAAGTGTATGAACATATATGTTCCTAATACCATTTATCTTTTTTCCTGTACCTCTGAATGAGAATTGTCTGTGATTGTTTGCAGGCAAGGAGAGGTAGATTGTTTACTCACTGGTTCAGATGAGAATTTGGCTTCCTCTTGAAATTCAAGGAGAAATATATAACGCTGCTCTTGGGAAAATATTATCATAAGTCAAAACTTATTTTTCAAGCAGTGATTTTCACTGGAAATCTTGGATTTCTCAAGAAGCAATGCTTACACAAGCAATGGTGTCTTAAACAAAGGCTCTTTAACAGTGCTGTGTAAATTCTCCAACTATTATTCATCCTATTAAAATTAACTTGGAATTTATAAAACCTCCATCTCTCCTGGCTGGCACAGTTTCCTTATTACAAATTAATTCTCTGCCAAAAATGGTTTGTTTCTATCTCATGATCTGAAGCAGTTCCTTGTAAAACCAAAAGAATTTAAATATCTATTTATTAAGGTAACTCACAATTTGGAAGAGGAAAAAGCAGGCAGCTGGTTTCATATGAGACTTCAGATATGAAGTACATTGTTTTAAGAACCAGATACTTGGAATTTGATCAAGTTGATACTATTTATACGTTACGACCTGATTAAATCTTTTAATTTTGGAGAAAATCTGTTGGTTGATTTCCCATAAGCACGTGAGGCTCCTACAAACAAACCAGGTAGTAGGAGTCCTTCCAAGGCTTTCTCACAGCAATATCCTTTGGGGAATGCGAACCTAGCTGTAGGTAAGGCAAATATTCACAGCTCAAGGTCACAGTCAGACTCCAGTAATATATAACCATAAATATGATATTAGATATAAGCTTAAAGGCATGTGTTATCTCCCTGATTTTGTTTATTTATGTGTGTGGTTTTATGTTTGCATACTGCCAAGTAAAGTTTGTTAGTGACACAGTGTGGACTCTCTCCAAAGTTTGAGTACCTCCCTAAATGCAAAAAAGTCTTGCATTTTCCAGCAGTCTGGTATCCCCTAAAAACTGTTATCAAATACGACTTGCTTCTAATTCACTCTCATTCTGAATCACAGCCTCAGCTTTCATGGAACTGAAGCCATCCTGCAGATAACACTGAGATTCAGCCAACACAAAAAGGGGGCAACAAAGGTGAAGTGTGGAATTTAGTATTCACATTACTGCCATCTCCTGTAACATAGGAATCAAAGACAGAAACAAAACTCTGTGAGTGGACAGATAATTCCAGAGTACCAATAAGGTGCTGTGACCCAAACTCATCACTTGCACAGTGCTTCATTAGTTGTATCAGAAATCTAAAATACATGGCATAACTAAACCAAAGCTTAGGTTCTGACTCTACACTGTTTTTCAGATTAAGTTCGGCTTCCTTTTTGCATGTTCTGTAATCTATTCTTATACTGATCCTGTTAATTGTTTTTACATCTTGGGTATTTTCTCAGTCTGCATAGAGAGCCATAAACTAAGGGAACACCAACAGAAATTTTGAAAGAGACGGCAGGATATTTATATATCCTGGTAACACCCAAAAGGACCTTTAAGGTGCATGGGCTCATTACACTGGACATTAAGCAAATAAAAATGAGACAAGGTATTTCCTCAAAGGTTTGCAGTCTCAGACATCTGAGGGTTGGAATGACCTTATGATAAGCCAATTCCCATTTCTCTTCAGTCTTAAAACAATTTGGCAGCTGTCTACTTCTTGCTCTATTTTCCAGAGATTAGAATCACAGAGAAATGCAGTGGATACTTAATTAAGGTATTTTCCTTTTTTACATCATTTTCTGTTCCTAACCTCTTTCTACATCTGTCTTCACTGCATAATAATCCTCATTCTCCTTTCTCCTTTCTGGCACACTAAGGCCCCTTTTATCCAGGCTTCATCCTGTGGTATCTTTCTAACTCTTTTCTCAGTACAGTTATGCTGATGAGAGTTTCCCTGCACTTCACAGAATGATCTGTTTCACAAGCTGAGTCCTGTCTTCTGCTATAGGTATTTTAATAGTGACCAGATAGTGACCAGTATACAGAAGGTTCCACAATAGGGGTGACAGATTTCTGCTGTCTGGGAAATACTTCTGTGCTTGAAAACCCTGAAGTTACAGCAAAAATTGTGAGATCAGGTAAAATGAAATAGCTCCTATTATGATAAATAGAAGTTCTGTGCTTGATTGTTCCTAAAACAAGGGTTGAATCATTTAGCCCAGCCTCAAAAGATTTCCTGCAATACTGGCACACCATTGCTCTATGGAAGGTTTACAGAGCCGTTGTTTTCTTCGTCTCATTCTAAATACATTGCAAAACAAAAATACTCCCCAAATCCCCCTCCTTCAGCCTGTTCTCCACAAAGCCAATTCACCTGAAGTGTTTAAATTGCTGTCAATAGGAAACGATGATGATGTACTGCAAAACACCCAGGGACTATAACCAGGTAAGAGCTTCTTTTAGTGGGCACAACACAACTGAGAAACTGTAGTAGCAGCCCGTAATAATTGTCACTTCTGATCACCATGGGAACCAAACAGAGGTCTACTTTGCAGAAAACAGATCAGCAGTGACTCACCGACTGCTTGGGAAGCATGATTATTGAGAATTGCTAGACTTGTGTGGGTGACAGGGAATAGTGATGCCATTTCAACCACAGTCCCATACAGCAGAGACTACTCTGCTAGACATGCAGGATGAAAACAAGTAAATTAGTACTTTGTGTTCATTAGAGACAAATTTCACCTTTATGATTTTCTGCAGCTTCAGCCTTGTGTGGACTCTTTGCTATAAGAGGATTTCACTTCTAGGGAACAAAGTTCTAACTGAGCTTACACCGGCCTTTACCAGGTCTTCTGCAACCCTCTTAGTGACAAGATTTAACCCTTGAGCAACACAGAGGTTTAGAGTTGTTACATCCTCTGAACTACACTAGGATGTGGGTGGCACATAAAAGGCAGTATTTCTGCCTGGACTACCCAGACACTGAAAAGCTGGGCCCTTACAACAAAGCCCCAGGTCCTGCATTAAGAAGAGATGTATGAGACCAAAATTTGCAATACAAGGTATTTTGTGCGTTTTTCAGCTGGTCACAAACTGTAGTTTCAATTCCATGCTTTCCTACTCCAGAATTTTTCAAGAATCACAAATTCAAGCATAATATTTCTGGGCTGCCAAACAATCTCAGATCAGAGATTCTGAGATTATAAAGCCCAAATCCACTCTTTGCTGAATTATTTTCACTGGCACCTCAGCTCTGGCTGGAGAAACAGTAACCACCGCAAGGAAAATGGTATTACAGCCCCAACATTTAAATGGTTATTTTTCACAAATGGTAATTCAAGATGTTTTGACAAAACCAAAGTATATTCCTTAATAATAACTCTGTCATCCAATGGCTCCTTGTGTTCTGTTCTCAGTTCTCCCATTGAACCATCATTTGAGTGCCTAAATATTCTCCAAGGATGCCGTCACATGCACAGCTGGCAGCTGGCACATAGGGTTTCTTTTCTGTTCCTCCTCCTAACAGAAATATCCATAGATTGTAAGTTTTGAAAGAGCAGATACACTCATTCCTCCATGAAATGTCATGTGCTTTTATTAACAAAGGCTGCTCACCACAGAGGCATTTTCATGAGCAAAAAAATCAGTTCCCTAAGTGGAATTTGGCCAAGATAGAATACAGTCGTGTCACACAGTTTCTAGATTCATCGATCCTTGGGAAAACAAAAGACAAGAGTCTGCAAATTGAAGACAAGGGCGTGGCCCTAGCTCTTTAGTTTGATGGGTACAGGCCCGCATAGCATAGATGAATGTTTGTCTATTTTAGAGGCTCCAGTCCGTGATGCTGAACATTTGTCAGTTGGTCAGTAAAGTTTTGAGATTAAATGATGCAGAGGAACAAAAATATTAAGAAACCACTTTACCTCCCACACATTCAGAGGATGAAACATTAAAAGACCAATTCTGCAAAGTGCTCCAAGCTTCTCTGTAGCTCTGCACAGGAAAAACAAGCAATGCTATAAACCAAGGAAAGTACCCTTTGCAACTGTCCCACCAGCTGCGAGGAGCTGTTCATCAGCAATCACCTCTTTCCTCCCTCTGCCCACACACGGGGCTTCAGACGTCAATAGCAGAAAAAGTCATGTTTGAGTTTAGCCCTGTCCACCTTTTTGATAATTCTTCCCAGCAACTGAAGAAGTGGATAAAAAACTGGGTTGATAACTGGCATCTGCTGTTGGCTTTTCGAGCACAAGCTGAACACTGATGTATCCTAGGACCACTGGTGCTTCTTCTGCTTTGGGAAAGACAAGTGTGATCAGGTCAGGCATGGGCCTAACTGCTTTGTACTAAATAAACTTGTGCTATGCAAACCATTTAGGCCATTTGTGGAACATGTGAAGTGGAAACTATACCCTCATGCTATGGTAAGCAGGTAGGAAGAAAGCCTGCATGTTTATCACTCAGTGCTACTTGAGTCCTCACCAGCCTGGCTTGCTAGAACAAGACTCCGCAGATATAATCTACAGACTTTCATTCATACTGAGAGATATTTTAACACCACATCTTAATCTTCAATCTTATTTCATCCCAGTTGGAGGTCGACGATCAAGAATGAGAGGCATGTTTGTCTTCAGGAGCTGGAAGCCTGAAATCGTTGATAACCCAAGTAGCAGATTTCTAGAGAATAGCAATAAATAATGTCACAAATAATTAAAAGAGGACAAGCAAGGAATACTTTTAAATATCTCTTTTTGCAAGCCTCACATCAAACTACCACTATTTAAAAGTCAAAGCTGCAAGTTACCGGAAATCATGGTCAATGGTAGTTCATTGGTCATAATAGGTATCAGTGAAAAGGGCAGGAATTTCTTGGTTCACAGTGGTTTATTTCTTCATGGCCACATTTTCTGTTTTGCTTTTTTTCTTTTAATTTTAAAAAATGATCATTAATGTACAGTAATATATTAATATGGTGCAGATTGGGGTTTTTTTTGTTTATTTGTTTATTTAAAGTATATGGCATATCAAGTCCCATTAAAAAGAGTTTGACTAAAGAATTATGCAAAAGGCTTTAATAATTTAAATACTCATTCAGCCATATGTAAATGTGCAATCTGTTTTATGCTCTCTGTGAAACTTACAATTGCTATTAACTTAATGAATTTTAAAACCTCAACAATTTGCTAAAGTAGCAATAACACTCATTCTGTTTCAATTTGCCATACTGGAGATGCTTACAGATGAGTCAGGGATACAAAACTCTAACAGTGATCAAAAATCCTCTACAGGTTAGGAGGATGCAGCACTGGAGTTTAGTCCCACCATCTCTAAAAATACTATCGCTTCATCCTTATGCAAGGACATGTTATTATTATTACATGGAATGGAACACATAACAGTTCATTTCGTTAGTATTTTTTTACATATAATGCTTTATAAAAGAGATATAGCTGAAGAAAAATGTAAACAGACACGTAAATACTACAATGAAGTACATTATTCTTATTTGAATCAATTTCCTTGAGCAGTATCTTCTTCCAAGGTGAAAATTAAACACTAATATTTGTCTCATGGTATAAAAGTGACAGTAATAATTACAAAGAACCTTATGGTCTTATGCTTATTTCATCCTAATCTTAAGTTTTCACAGCAAAAATATTAAAATTTACAATATTCCCCAAAAGATGCAAACTTGTCAAATATATTACTCTGAAGTAAAATAACAATTGATTTACAGGAACCTACCATAGAAACTATTGGGTGGGCAGCAGTGATGGTTTTCTATATAAAATCTATCAAAAATTTTTGGAGAAAATATATGAAGCGTAGCTGATAGCTAATGGAATCTGCAATCTGGCCACAGAGAGATAAGTTGCAGATCATCAAAGTTAGCTCTTATGCAGAAACATCCACCATGAGTTCACTAATTTCATCTTTCACGGGAGAACAGCAGGAGGTTTCCATAATGCAACTATCATAGGAAACTGATTCAACACTGTACTTTAAGCTTTACCCGTAGTTGGAACTTGCAACAGTTTGGATTTTTTGGTGCTCTGATCTCTCTTGCTCTCTGGAAGGCTGTGTAAATATCAAATTCTTCAGCACAAAGACAGCTCTCTCTAAAGCACTGGCAACTGGTCTTAGTAGACTGTTCAAAAAAAAGAAAGGAACAGATTTAGGTAAGACTGGTAAAGCAATAGTGGAAAAGCAATACATTCTATACATAAACCAGAGAACTGGGTTGTCATTAGAAACTGAGAGATTTGTAGCCCATGAACTGCAGACACGCATGCACATAAACCTGTGGAGCTCAGAGGACCCTTTGTAGATAAGAAGCTGCTCATCTGTGTAAGACTTGAGCCAGCAGATAAGCTGTGATCTTGCATGAATGAAGGCAAAGTGCACTTTCGCTACTTTAAATAGCAAAAAAAGTCAAGTGATTGAGTCTATCCAGCCTCAGGCATTCAACTAAAGCACCTAGACAAGGACCTAAGTAACCCAGACTCTGCTCATAAACCACAGATGGAAAGGTGCAACCTCAAGAGGGTGCTCGAGCCTTGCCCTGGTCAAGGATGATGGTGTTTCTAGCTTAGACATCTCAGCAGGTTACTGAAATTAGCTGTGAAGACCAACTGAAGTTCTCCCTGTTTAAGACTGCTCCTAGAAAAGTCCGTGGGGCTTTAACCACTCATATAAGACACTTACTATATGTGTTCTGCTCTACAAGGCCTGTGTCCAGTACTGGGACCGGTCAAAACTGTTTCTGGCTCTTCATCTAAATTAGGAAAGGGCTCTGCTTCTTATGGAAATTGTTGGCAGCTTAATAATTCTCAGTTCCCCACTGGCTAGACATCAAAACAGTTCCCTATCAAAATTTGTCAATGTTTATTTAGTTCAAGCACTGAACGGAAAATTCATTTATTTTTTCTGCAGACACGAATTTATAAAGGACTTTTTTTTTAAGTTAGTTAGTCAAAACTCTTTACTCAGGAATAGACCCTATAAATCTTCAATGTCCTATTTCAGCTGGTGGAAAACAAAACCCCCACTCCCACAGCAAGGGGAAAGCTCCAATACATTACTTAGTGGGTGACACACTGTGGTCCTCAAGGTCCTCCCAAAAATGGAAATGTTTTCTAACTGCAAAATCCTCATTCCCGGAAAAATCTTTGTCTCTGCAGATGCTGATCTAAGCACTGCTGATGTACCTCACCTCTCATGGGAGGTCTTAGTACCACTAAGGACATTTGATTTTTACTTGTTCCCAAATGAGTTTCTGTGCTTCTCAATCCTCACCAAGAAGATGACTTTACCACTGTCTAATTTATATCTGCACCCACTGAGAACCAGTCCCTGGTCCAGCCTTTAGAAGCTATGATGCAGCTGGAGATGTAACTTGGTGGTTCCCAGACCAACTTAGAGCATCACAGGGAGCACTGCTACCTTGTTCCTATTCAACAAATACATACCAAGCACATAATGTTAATCAAAACATACTGTACCTCCAGCTGTTTGCATCTTGATGTCTTTACTTCCTTCTAATCTTAATTAGAAAACAAAAGACAAAGATGGTTAACATCTCAAAAAAAAAACAAACCCAAACATGCAACGAAGTTAGTACTGTTCCAAAACCAGCTACTTTTATTTTGGTTAAGTGTTCCTGCTTTTCATTTTCTTGTTTTGCAGCAAATTTTGGAAGCACCAGTCAGTGACTAAACTCTGTGCTGTACATACGTGACAGCAGCATTTTCTTGTGTTAAATTGAAAGAATATTACATTATTTCATAATGATATGTTTATGACTTGTCTATTAAATAGCTATAAATCTAATGCTTTTTCCCACTGCTCAAACATATAACGTGGAAAAGAAACAGTTTCTGCTGGGTTTCATGTAAGAACAGAAATAAACCTGAAAGCAAGCACTTACTAACTGTTATTACTGGAATTCACCACAATGCAAGTAAATACCTTCAAAACTAAAAATAGCGCTGTGGCTCTGCAAGTGCATCTATCACAGCCTCTTAGTCTTAACAGGGTTTTGTTTTCTTTCAATTCACAGAGCACTCAGAGTGTGGAGAAGCTGTTCAGAAGACCATGTACCTACACTGTCATCATCTGCTCTAGGATCCTTCTGCAAAAGTGTGTTAAATTTTAAATAAATGGGAACAATCCCTTTGACAAGTATAAATAGCCCCACTGCCTTAAGAGGCTTCAAGGCTAGCCAGTCTGTCTGACATAATAATCGATTTTTAAAGGACATGCATCCTACTAGATAAAATGAACCCCGGAAAGGAGGAGGAATGCAGTGCACAACCTGCCAGTACCTTTGGGTGCAGCTTTTGTCTGACTGGGAGCCATGGCAGCTGCGTCCGACGGCAGGCCCACGTAAACCCCACCATAGTTCCTGGTGCAGAGAAACCATTAAGGGCACATCAGAGCTCAACTGTCACACTTCTCCCTGTGAAAGGAGCTATTTTTTTCACTCAGGTTCCTGATATTGATCACTAGATCCCAACTGTCTTGTGACAATAAACTCCACCGGCCCAGCTTCTTCTGAATATATCCAACTGAGGACAGAGCTAATCTGACACTGATGGTCGACACTGGCACCACCAATGCACCTCACTTCAAACAACACACACCAATTAAATAGCACTTTGACCTCATTAATAAATAGGACCTGCTTAGGGTCACACTTGGAGAAAACTGTTAATAGTAAGGAGCATGAGTGTCTTAGGTATTTTCATAGCCCAACCCTCTCTCCTTCATGGACTTGCAGAAGATACTTTCTGGCTCCAAAAAGCCTGTATGAAAAGCAGGGACAGATGCAGGGAGGCAAAAAACTGGGTCCTTAAAGCCTCTGCTCTGCCAGGAGTTACTTGCAGAGTCTCCCTTTACACTGCTCTGCCCTGTTAGGTGCTGAATTAATCACAGCTCCTGGGGTTCTGAGCCAATTTCTAATTTGCTTGATGATAGACTCATACTTCCTTCAACTTCCAGCCCAGCAGAGATCTCCCACAAGTGCTAATGGCATCTTCTGTGGCAGTGCTGGTGTGAAGGCAGAGGCCACCAGCCCTTATCGAGCCCACCACCTACAGCTGCGAGATAATGTGCTCTTTTTGCCACAAAGTTCCCACCTTCCCAACTCAGTAACAGGCTGGTCAATACTTGACTCTGTGTGAGATTTCCTCCTCTCTTTTCATTTCTCCTCTGTTTTGTTGGTGTTGGTGGGAGTTAGGAGGAGGGAAGGAAGGATATGTAACTGGTGGCAGAACTCACTGCAGCCTATTGCAAATAAAGCCAGCCCTGGCTGAGCAGAGCACCTACCTCCTTTTGTCATCATCTGATATGGATTCTTCTGCTCTGCAACATCAAAAGATAAGAAGCATGTTAGCAGATTGTTTCTTTCAGCTGCTCCATGACCATCTGGGTAAATTCAGGAGCAAGGGAAGAAGGGGACTATTACTGAACCCAGTTTACTTTAGGACATCCACCATTCAACAAAGTACTCACACAGGTATAAAAAAATGACAATTTTCCAATGTAATGTACAGAAGAAAGAAAAGATTGAGAAAAGATGCACCTTACTTTTTATGACCCCCACCAGTGACATCTTAAAGTAGATTTGGGAGCAGAAACAGGTAAATTAACACTCTTCCTGAGTCCCCACACTACTCCCCACATAAAAGGAACATTAAGGCTCTGCATGTAACAGGGACGAGCCTGGACTGCTATTCCCCCAAAAGATGACTGAAAGGGACTGGGTGTCTGTGCTGGCATGTGAATGAGGATGAAGAGAGAGAAACTTTCACAGCAGCTACTACAGAAGCCAGAAGCTGTTACAGGGCCTCTCTGTAAAATGAGGCACTGCAATTCCTGAATTTAGTTGTTTGCAAACCAAATGCTGTTATTAATCCCATATAAATGGGCAATTAATTCTCCTTTAACTTTAGGGTAAAATCACAGGTCAGTCTGTAGACTGAGAGTCACTGAGGTTTGATTCCTCCCAATTATATACTGTCCAGTGTAGCGGAACTGGAGCAAGGGGTAAAGTAACCAGCATTGATGTGAAGGCAAATGTAATACAAAAAATATAAGGAATTTATTCTTACTCCTTCAGTGTACAATACCTGTGCTACAGTCTCAGTCTGTGTCCCAACATCAGTATTCACACAAATCACTCACCCACCTTTGATTAAATATTTGGATTTTGAGCTCTACTTCCACAGCTGGGTATGGATGGGGCAGCAGCTGCACTTTAGCTTGGTCTGCAACCAATTTATTTATTCTAAAAGGTTGATGTGCCTACTGTTTAATCACTGGGGCTCTATGCCCTTACAGAGCTCTGAAGTCAATGGGATTTTGGCCTGCAGAGCAGAGGGCTCATAGCAAGATGCAGTCTTAAGCGCAAGAAAATGCCCTTAGAACTCCTGGAAGGGGAGCAAACGCCTTAAAAATACTGCTACAACTTGGACATTTTCTTACATCTACCTTCTTTCTAAGGGGCAGAACATTACCAACCATCCTTTCTGCATCACCACAGTGAGTAAGGGTACATAGGTCCTTTTAATGGTAGAGACTTAGAGTAAATCTTATCATTCTGCAATTTTGCTAAATTATATTTATGCAGGGCATAGCACTCTTCATCTGCTGTCTTTGTCTACATCTTACCATTCAAGAAAGACTGATCAACTCATTCCCTGGCCCTTCTGCCATCCCTGCCTAGAGGAACTAGAGCCATTTCAGAAGGCATTTCCCATCTCCTGTGACCCCATGTAGTCACCTAAGTCATCTTACTGTCCTCTCACACACAGCCAGAGAGTGCAGAGACATTTTTTCTTGAGGACTGTGAAGCTGCTTTGTCCTAGTGTGGGCCAGTTTCTCCTGAAGAAAATGGAAAGCCTGTGTATATCAGTGGGTGGAAATGAGGATGTATTTTTAGGACAAAAATAAAAAAACTCTACTTTAAGAAAGGGCCTTTGGGTCCCAAAAGATCACAAACAGTCATTTCTGTTGAACCAACCGAACGTGTCGCAGGATTGATTTTCTCATACAATTGGGAACATTTTCTATAATCCAGATTAACCATTGTCCAGAGAAAACAGTCCTTTAAAAGCACTGACAACTTCATGCACAGCTTGAAGCCTCTAAAATGGAGTTTTAAGAATAATAATCAATATTGTCCAACAGGAAATTAATGTCAATGTTAAAAAAAAAAAGAAAAAGATTCTAGTAGGAAACAGGGCCATTTTCTTCTGTTCCAGAAATGTTTTGTAATATGGCATCACAGACCATTACTGTAATTCTCTCACCAAAACAAATTATCCAGCTCTATGATTAAGCAGACGAGGGTTTTTAAACATTTTGCTTTCTTCCTTTCCTCTTACTAGCTACAAATCAAAGAGTAATTTTGTAATACCTTTTTCTTCAAATGCACGACAGCAAAAGTAATCTGGGATTGTACAGACCACAGCTCTTGGGCTGGGTGACGATTGGGGGCAAACTGTTGTAGCCCTGCCAGAAAAGAGGGAGTGAGCAGAGATAGGAGGAACATGGGAGTGTGAGAGGGAAAAGAAAGAAAAGTTCTGGTGATGGCACTTAAGGAAGAAGCCATTTTACATATCTTTCTGGGGGGCTCAGGAAGGAACGCTGCCGCAGTTTATTTACTACACATATTCACACACCTCTTGCCTTCACACACAGTGGCTCAAGACCCCCTTTTGAAAAGGGCCCACTAATTTCACATGTTTAATGTCTGATGAGCCACTGAGGCAGGTGCTGCTTCTGTGCCCAGGCTGGGTGAACACAGGTGGCTCCAGGGAGCAAAGCTACAACAGCAACGCTCACCCACGTGGGAGTGAGAGTGGAGAGAAACTCCTTGGGTTTTGGCAGTGCTCCCCCTGCCACGTCTCCTGGGCTCAGAGACATGGATACAGGAGTCCAGCAGTCCTGCAGGGAGAGCAAGCTAGGATAAGCTTTTCTGCACCAGGAATAGACAACAAAAGGAACTTAACAGTCCAAGGTGATTCGTGCTGATCGGCTGCTGTGTCGCTGCCGCAGATGCTGTTGACATCTGCAGAGGAACCGAGAGCATGGTTTTCAGCAGGTAGCGTGGGCAGAGTCCTGGAGCCAACAGGCAG
The DNA here is from genome assembly GCA_013397115.1 of Edolisoma coerulescens. Lineage (NCBI taxonomy): Eukaryota > Metazoa > Chordata > Aves > Passeriformes > Campephagidae > Edolisoma > Edolisoma coerulescens. Next base: position 844,059 of record VWZW01007315.1, on the reverse strand, counting down.
ATTTAACAGCAAATCCACATAACAGCATTCTGTTTTCAGCTGAATAAGTGCTTCTTTTGGTAAGGTACTGTCTGTCCCAAGAGGCTTCCTGTCACCCAAAGTCTGAAAAACACACTTTGTTCATCTGTCAGCTTTTACATCCATCAGTCCTATGTCCATTTGATGGTAAAAGAAGCTGCCATTTCTCATGTATTTTAAATGTCAAATGACAGGCATTCACACTAATTCATTCCATCCACATTTTTATTACCTCAGCTTTTATGGCTCTGTTTGTGCTGAGCATTATACAGACTCTTTCTAGCTGTGCTCAGTAGTCCCACCAGAAATGATTCATTGAACTTTGAACAAGCAACAGACAACTAGTCCTCAGATTCTTGGTGTTTCTTGGGAACAAGGGCCTGTCATTTGTATTTGATGGATTTCCTCTCAATATTCTGAAACAGGCTTGAACTGCTGTGTCCTTTCCTTCCTACTGTAACTAATCTTCCCCCAGACTTAGCCACGCACTGAATATCGCAGGCATTGCATTACTTTCTAGCATATCCTGTACTTCTCCTACAGCTAAGCTTTTCCAGTTAGCAGTGATGAATGTTTCTCTTTTAGTGGGGCAGGAGCATGGACTGAAGCTGGCTGACAGATTCTGGGTTGGAACACAGAGGGCAGACACGTTCTCAGATCATATGTCCTTCTCGCCGCCACACGCCCTCAGTGCCAGAGGAAGATCATATCATCATCCCTATCTTATTGGTGGAGAAACTCTAGGCCCAGAGGGCAAAGCAGCTTCCCTGCTGTCACCCAGGAGGGCTCAGAGCAGGATCTAGCCCTTTCCACTTCCGTCTGGCTACTCACTCCAGGAGACCTGGTGCTTTGGCAATGAGTCATAGTCAAGAAATGAGAAATCTCAAGTTAGAATAACCAGACTTGGTATCAAAAAGCATGCTGTAAGGATGGACACACGGAAATGCTTTTCTGGATCAGAACTGATATGACTGAAATTTGACAGCACCAAAAAAAAAAAAGAAAGGGTTATTTAAAGAGAAGCTTTAGCTGATGCTAGTAAAAAGGTGCAAAAAGCTTTTGTGGATCTATAATGTTAGTTAATATAAATCTGCTTTGTTCATTTCTATGAAACAAAAATAATTTTTCTGATATTTTACTTCTTTCATAAAAATCTTCTGTTAAATATTGGAATGCCTGATTTGGGCTTTTGGCTCCTGACTGCCATTCCTCATTAGCAGATCTGTGTTTCCAATGTCTGATGAGAAGGTTCAACCATGCTATTACTCACACAGGTTGTTTGGCTGGCTCCACTATCCTCAATCTGAATGAGTAATAGCTCCAGGATTGACCCTTCCCCTTTGTTGAAGACTGCACTTGTAAATAATTTTTTTCTAAGTTATCTTGATACTATTTTGAAACATGACAGATGAACTCACACTAATAAGTAGGATGCTCCCATTTAAATTCCTGCAGCCTGGCTCTATAAATGCTTAAACACAGTTCTACATATCCCCATACCTTTAAGCACAGGAACAAGCCTACTACATTCATAATTTAACAGTGCGTGCGATTCTGAAACGTAAAACTACTGATGAGCAAAGAGAAAGATGCAGTTCTAAGTCAGTCCTTAAATCATCTAAATTGAACAACAAAAAAGGCCCTAATGTAAATTAAACCAGTGAGTTTGTAAATACAGAAGTACTGAAGGCAGTGACGCTGCAGGCTGCATCAAGAAGAGGTTCCTCACAAGATTGCCTTCTGTGATTTATTTGTTGTCTGGCACTGCAAGCCCAGAAAACAGACTACAGAGGTAACACAGATCTCAAGAGTATCTGTGGCAACAGTGTTGATCAGCCAAGTGACACCTGTTGTTAGTTCTCAGCTGTGCTCTGTAATAGCAAGGACAAGCCTGTTGTTAAGCTCTTCTCTCCAATTGTTTATCTGACTCGACTGCCCTCATTTCTACACCAGGATTCCTCCATCTAATTAGAGCAGTTATTCTCAGCGAAGTAAATAAAAAAGAAGAATGTTCCTGTTGCATAACATAACAATCTTTCCCAGGGCCCTCAGTCGCAAACTCTCCTGGCAAATACCAATTACATGAAAGAGAAGAAAGGCAAGACCTCGGGAGGAGTTCTTTATGGTTTCCTTTGATTGAAAAATAAATTTATGGCTGAATAAAGCTGCTCCTGTACATTTCTGTATCAGCAAATAAAAATAGCTCTAAAAAAGACCTTGCACATTTAGAGAAAAACAGGATGGGTAGGGCTGCCCTCTGCTACCCTGTGTCAACCTAATAGATACTATCTTTAATGCAGAGAATACCTAGAGAAGGTGGGTACTTTGAAAAGGAAGTTGGATGGGTTAGTGGGTCTCATACAAAGAGGGGAAATTTGTCTCAGTGGCTTTCTAAATCTCTCACTGGGCCCGGTGGAAATTTACGTGCTGGCTTCATACAATTACTTGGCCTTTGGAAAAAGGTGCACTGGCACATGACAGGGAAAAGCAGACTGATGTAACACAACCACCTCTGAGAGACAACTGTCTCAACAGAAGCCGAGAAAAGAAATTTCTGTTAGAGAAACAACAAGCAAAGAAATCTGCAGAAAAGTAAAGACAAGGAGTTGTTTTGTGGAGATGAAAGCTGTCACTAAAGACAGTAAACATCTGGTTGTGTTGATTATACGTTAGGAGCCAGATGAATCATGTATGACTAAATCTAGAGTAAGGCTAGTAGGACTGAAAATATGTCCAGGGTTATATATTTAAAAGAGTAGAGTAAGTACTTACACATCTTTAGTAGTCCCTGTAGCACCTAGGGAAAAAAAAAAAACAAACTAACATGTTTACCAGGTAATGGCATAATCCTCTAAACCAACAAAAAGTGCAGTAATAGTTTTTCTGTCTTTCTGTCCTAAACAACACAGAAATAGCAACAAAAATTTGCTACTGTCAGAGAACACATTTTGCATGATCGTTCAGTTTATCCTTAATGATTATCCATACTATCCCTTAAATCTGTCACATCTGGGCCAGACTCTCAGTGTGTGAAAATCATGCTGCTGTGGACCAGTGCCCAGGTGCAGTCACTCAAGATGAGAGCAACATAAGAAAAAAAAAAATCTTTCTGAATTTTATATCCTTCGCTTTGCTCAGTCCTCTGGTGGTTTTGTCTGCTACAAAGTTGGCACAACTAACCAAGCAGTTACTCCCAAATGCCTGATTATTCTGCCATTTGATGCAGTTGTAGAGCTGGCACTACGTGTGTGAAATGCTGCCTCGTTCCTCCTGCCAGATAAACAAATTTTACAAAACGACTAGACAGAACTAATATAAACATTGGGACACAACCCATCCAAAGCCCCAGACATCTAAGGAGATCAACCACCCCTTAATTCATCTTGCTATTTAACAAAAAACAGAGACAAAAGCTGCCACCTGCCTGCCTAGTAAAGTGACTGACTTTTTTTTTTGGTGACTCAGATGTTTCTTTCTGGGAGAGAAACATCCACTCAAGCACAAACTCTTTCTTGCTCCTCCCAAGTTACTAATGTTGTGTTGCTCTTGCTAGTATATAATTCAGCTGAGTAACCAGTAAATTATCCCTTCTATTAATTACAGAAGTTAGGGCAGACATTAGAAAAACCTTTCACTTTTCCTTTCCTCTTAGCACTTAGCTGGAAGAGGTGATCTGAGCTCACTTTGAAGAAACTGTAGTAGCCAATCCCAGAGATTTTTTGAGTTTGGAGGTAGGTTGGGGATTTTTTTCTCCCATGGTATCTCATTTCTTGGAAAACTTTTATTTTTTCTGCTGCTGAAAAATATACATAAATAGCAAATACCTTTCATCTCACTCTGATGTATAAGAATATGCCTTCTGCATTCTTATTTTAAACAAGAGGAAGAAATAGTCCTGCAAGGCTTTCCAGCTCTGTCTACCTGAATGGATTGCTTGAATGGCAGAAAATATCACCCTTTACAGCTAATTCCTGAATATAATATCATTCCCATTTCCTATGACTTGACTATCCTTCCTCTTCCCAGCAACAACACAGAGTACACTCCTACAAGACTGTACACATTTCTTCCATTAGTCTTGCTTCCAGAGTCAGCAAAATGTCAGTATGGCTACACATATCAGCAGAAAGCCTTAATTAAGTTGGAGGGAGTATCTGTAGTCACAATAAGCTCAGGCCCTTGCTTTAGAGCTTTACTCCACCAGGCAGCCTTCTGAGACTTTTTGGCTCTGCAGGCACATCTATGAAGCACTACATGTAAACCTCTCAAATTAATTGTGTCCAGGCAGAAGGCTGGCATTGCTAGGCGAGCTCAATCTCTGCTTGTGTAGGGAGACATTTTCTGATACCAAGGCTAGTTCATCCAGAGTCAGCTCAGCCTTCAGGGTACCCCCCTGTACATCTAGACAGAGCCCAGGCATCAGCAACACTTCAGACAACATGTATTTTGAAAAGCCTAGCTGGAGCTAGCAGGATTTTTAATTTTCTCCAGAAGAAACCATTCCTTTGCTGTGCCTGCTCTGCACGAGGGCCACGACTTTCTTATTTTTAGTCTAAACTTACTGCAATCAAAATCAGTTTCTCTAAAAAGGTTCATGGTCTTTTTTGAGGCCTTTGCCGAGATTTTTCTGAGTCTAAGCACCCTGGATGCCCATCTGAAAAATGAGTCTTCCTTGCAGGAAGTACAGCAAAATTACAGTGTTTAATACACAAACTGAAATCTCAAGCCGAGTGAGAAGAACTGTATGCCTACAGTACTGCTACACTCCCCAGAGGTGATACTCAAGTTCCAGTCAATCACAGGGCATACTTCAGTGTCATATCCACGTTCAGTGCCATGCCTGTCTTCAATGCATTACAGTGCAAATACATTCTCACTCGGGAGACAGGAGAGGTCCCTCAGACCCATCAGCCTGGGCTTCGTGTAGAGCTACACAGCCATGAACCTGTGTTTGGAAATACGCCACTAACACTCCCACATGGCAGCACGTGTTTCCTTGGGTTTTAGCAAGGGTACCCCTGCTGAAAAATCACTGCAGTGTTTTGAAATGCATTTCACACAAAAACTTTGAGAACCGAGTATGATAAAAACAAATCCACTTTTTAAGAGATCAGTTTTACTTTTATAATAAATGAAAAAAAAAAAACCAAACATATAAAAAGAAATACATAGTTTTCTATTTTTTTATAAGCAAAACAAACCAGTTTATCCTCATGATCATTGATGGGATTCCATTAATTTCAGTGGGGTTATTTCTCATTTTCACTAGCAAAAGTGTTTAGTTCAAATTCCTTCAAGTACCACTAAGGTACCTGACAATAGATCTGAAAGTGTTTCCAGTTAACAAAGGAGTTTTCTTCCTGTAAGGGTTCTGAGCTTGCAAATGAACATAATTTTACCTAGGTGTACCATAAAAAAACCTCTGTGTAAAAACTTAAAAGGTTTTGTTCATTAGGGAGCCTGAACACTCCTTATACATAGATATTATTTCTCAAGGAACCCAAAAACATCTCAGTTCATATGGACGTGTTTATTTGTAAAGTCCAATCCATTCACCCTCACCCCGTTACTTCACTGACATATTTGTCTAACTCTTGCATGTTTAGAGAGCAACACAATTTTATCGCTACTCAAGTTCCTTCTGCCAGAAGTTCAGCCAAAGAATCTTGTTTACCACCAATTCACAAACACTCTATAGCTCGTTCCATAGCAGCAAGGCTCAGTGCTCTCATAGATACGATGGTTTCCATATATGACTTGACAAAAGCCTCACATATTTAAAAACTTGTCAATTTTTTCCCACTATATCAGCTTGGCCTAAAAAAAGGCAGCACTTGACCCTACAAGCCTTGTCTTGATAGGCTCTCGTTCGCTTGGTTTTTCAAAACCTGCCTAACCTCAGCAACAGATGGAAGAGTAGCCGTGAAGCCACATCCATAAAAAATAGGCAATACTGAATTGTCCTGAATGACCTCTCTGCTCACACCATTTACACAGTAGGACCACAGGTGCATTTTGGCATTTTAGAGCTGCAGAAGAAGAAAGAGCACAGCCTGCAAATAAACTGTGGCCCATTCAGCCACACATTGCTCTGAGCCCCAATGATTACAGAAAAAAAACATTCTGTCTAGAGCTGTGGAGCTCTGATCCCTCAAAAAAACCCCAGAGCATTTAAACAGTCACAAATCAAAAGGAAGAAGAATTTATCCCAAAGCATCTTCCATTAAGTGAGAGGCAGTTTTGCTCTTTCAGAACAACAACAGCTTCTCTTGGTGACACTGCAGGATTTCAGTAAATGCAGGCCTCATGTGAAAGATGGTTGAGAGACATTGATAGCCACAGACGATATTGCTCTGTGCTGAGAAATGCATCAGGAGTGGAGGTGAGAGAGAAAAGCTTCAGAAAAACATAAAAAGCATGAGAGGCAACCACTCCCATGAATAAACATATGGATACAAAAAATGCAAGGACCTGACTTCAGAGCAGATTACGAAACACTTTCCTAATTTTTTTAAGGGACAATGCCCTATGACATTTTCTTGCACATCAAATTGTTACAAAAAGCAAATAAAACCCCTCAAAATTATATGTACATTCATGCAACTGTTAAGATTAAAAACAAGTTTTCTACTGTAGGCTCCTTTCTGATGTGCTCCAACAGTCAGCAATATGGAAGCGCGTTCTAACATCAATGAATTTATTCTGTTTATACCCCACTGTAACTGAGGACAGAATTATATCAATTTGTTTCCAACTGATTACTTTTTCAGCTCCTCAGGTGGGAGTTCTGTACACAGACTTGACCCAATCAATAGAATGGCACAATGACTTCCTGGGCATTGCACCAAACTTGAAGTTAATAAATCTGTTAAAACTTGGTGTGAAAGTTCTCCTTCATCATAACTTGACTGTATTTGAAGCTTTCCACAGACTAACAGCTTCTCTATATATTTAAATTAAGGCTAGACTGACAGCCTCCAAAGAGTACCATAATTTAAGGTGCTGTCATTGCTACTACAATAGATACGGAAACAAGGAGGCAGTTAAAAATTTTTAGTGAAGAATCACTAGAATGAAGGGAAATGCCTTAACTCAGAAAAAAAAAGTAAATTAATGTTTAAGAGCATATTTTTAAAAGAAAAAAAAAGGAGCTATTTTTGAGCTTCTAAAACTCCAGGAAATAACATGAAAGAAGGATATGTAAAATAAGATAACAAAACATAAGGAAAACAGCAAGCTGAGAAATAAAAAATAAGTATAATCCACAATTAATACATAAAATAGCTGGGTAATTTAAGAAGGATATATATGCATCAGTTTACTTGGATAACTGAAGTTGTCATTTCTCAATTGAAGAGCTTTTTGTTACTGTCTGATGCTCTGGAAAGAACATTTGAAGGCTGTGAGTTATACTGGTGTTCTGGAGTGCTGCACCACAGACTGAAATGTTATTCTAGATCAAGTCTATTAGTTTAGATCTCACAGGCCATAGAGCTGAAAGCTCTGATATCATTCTAGCCATGCAACAGAAGATAATATCATTAGCTGAACTATCACCATATATACATCTGCTTAGGAAAAATCAAATTAGGCTACAATAGAAATTTTACCAGAGTAAGAAAATGGGGATGGCATAACAACTTTAATGCATTCCGTGAAGTACACTACAATATTATACTTAGTCATATGATACGACAGAGAGTGTTACAGGTTAATTACATGTTATGTACCTCTAGCTTTGACATTACTGACTACACAACAGTCATAACTTTAGCATTAAAGATGCAGTCATGCTGTGCATGCCACAAAATTAATTTGTATTTATACAGTCTTCACATCTTTTGGTAAAATGTGAGTTGCACTTTCCTTAAAAGCTCAAGGATTCAGAACAAAAATGGTAAGTCTTCTCCTTCCCCTTTATAAAATAATTTTACTTTTATTAGACACACTTTGTAAGGAATGTTAAATGAAGTAAATAAATAGTAGACATCTGACGTCTTACTTTTGTTACCAGCTGTTCCTTATTTTAAGACCATAGACTACACAGAGTAATTCCTGACTGACAGAGGTGCAAGTGAGAAGAGAACTGGACCTTTCCGAGCCGCATTTGATTTGGAGAGGTCTATCAGTGCAACAGTAATAATTCCACTATACTAATGATGTGTTTTGCGTGGCATTGTTGGTTTTTACCTGCGCTAAGCCCTTGGAGATCTGTGGAATATTTCTAAAGAGCATGCGAAAGGTTACCAAAAATGCAAGTTCAAATATTTTATGTATAACAGAATAAGTAAGTTTAACTATCAAAGGGGTCAGACCTTCAGTGAAAATACTTTGTCTCTACAAGCCAAAACCTGTTGAAGACAACTACCTCTAATGCAACGGGACACATTTAAACAAACTTTGAGTTCAAAATAATTCACTAAATAATACTTCTGTCAGAGTTAGTCTATTTGACGTTTACCCATTTGTACCCTGGTACAAGTTCCACAGGGCAGCCAGATCAACATTAATTTAGAAACTACCACAAATGGACTAATAATTGACTCAACATTCTTGTCTGAACTTCTCTGAAGCTTGCACTGGTGCTTTTACCCAGCAAACAGAAAAGGGATGTGAACAAGTATCACCCCAGTGGTATGAAGCTAGCCTGGTCATACACAAAAAGAACTTCCAGTCACAGCAGCGTGGGAATCAACTAAAGGCAGAGAATTCACGTGTGCAAACAGGACAGCTCTAATAAGAGCACTGAATGTTCAAGCAAATTCACACGGTGCATTCCTTATGGATGAGAGAGGCCTCTGATAGATGGACATAGTACCTAAAATCCAACTTACAATCATTTAACAGAAACCGAGTAAGGAATGGCAGAATCACACTCTCCTCTGAGTGTGAAGTGCAGAGTTGAACAGGTAAACCAGCAACACACCCCGCAAACATACACACAGAGGTACACCCTAGAGAAGGCAGCACCACTCACAGGCACAACCAAGTCAGGACTAGCACCACCCAAGGCACCACGGAAACTCTGCTTAAAGCAAGTCAAAACAGTAAGAGATGGGGACCCAGTAATTCTAAGTGGTCCAACCATTATTTTGCTGTGTATTTTCAAGAGCTGAAAGCTCACAAGTGCATCTGAAAGACTTGATAAAGGTACTGGAACAGGTGGCAATGTTTGCCAAGTGCAGCTAGGATGAAAAATGATTGAGAAATGCTCACATTATAATTACAGGGTGAAGGTCCACTTATCAGTTTCCATGTACTTTCCTTTTCTGGGGGGGCTGGAAGAGCACAACAGCACCATCTTCCCAGATCTTATCTCTTTTGAAAATAGCAATGAACAAATAAGGGAGCCAGCCGGACGCACCAGCCAGCGGTACACATTAACATGCATGAAACCTCAATCATGGAATACCCTCCAACTTCTCCAACAAGCAAAAGGAGAAGATGTGGCACAAATTCATTTCAGAAGTGGCATTCGTGGCCTTATAGGGAAGCGAAGAGGATGGAGCTGACACCCCCGGCGGGATCCTTACGTCCAGCTCCCGGCCTGGGCTTGCCGTGCCTTGGGCAGCTGCTGTCGGAGGTGGTGATCTTAGCGACAACCGGGCACCAGAAAGCCGCCGGTGCCCGCGGCAGGCCACATCACCCTCTCTCCCCTGAGCAAGCGGATCAGCCTCGGGACAGGCAGATGCTCCTGCAAGAGGGCGGGCAG
>VWZW01007315.1:819312-834293 GCA_013397115.1 Edolisoma coerulescens | reverse complement strand
CTCCTCCTCCTCCTCCCCCACCCATCGCCCGGGAAACCGCCGGCCCCGGCCCCTCACCGCACCCCCTGTTCGTCCCCAAGCAAAGCCACACCCCGCTTCTCGGGCTGTCCCCTCGTCCGGACGGGCTGGAGCTGCTAAGCCGGAGATATGGCTCAGCCCAGGCTCAAGCCTGCAGGACTCCGAACGACCCCCACCTGCAGGCAACAAGCCCAGAGCCTCCCCGGGCAGTGGAGATGCTCCTTGGCTCACACGTTTCACGGGAGCTTTGGGACACCCCTCATTCACCGAGGGGAACATCGGTGTAACCACAGGACTGGGTGCAAACCCTACATCTGCTATCAATAACATCCCGTTCACTATTTTAAGCAAGTCTTTATTGATTGGTTTGGGTATTTCTCTTCTTATAAGAAACATGATGGTGAAACTGAAGACCCATTGAGCTGAGAAGTGCTACAGATTCACTTTCCCCAAGTAATATCAGCAGCACTGAGAAACATGAAAGATAAGTTTACAAATTCTTCAAGCAATCATTTTCATTCAACATTTGTGTCATTTACCAAAATATTTGACTTTCTGTTAACCTGAACCTGTCTTCCACACAGAGGAGTAAAATCCTTTAAAACCTTAATGTCTCAGTTACCCTTCCTCTGTCCTCAAATGACCAGGAAGCTGAAATCCAATGGATACATCTAGATACAACTGCAAATACGATAGATAGATAGATAGATACTATTGCTACAACAAATTTGTTTAAGGGCTTAGAAAGATGTTTTAGGGGTGTCATAGAAACACCAGTACGAGCATCACATATGCATATGACTGATAATTGTCTACTACAAAAGGTCCAGATATAAAGTGCAGCTGCTTGACCTTTCAGTCTGTTCAGAGTAGGGGAAAAAAAAGACATCACAATTCTCTTATAGGTTTCCCAAGAAGTACACATTAAAACAAAGCAGCTCCATAAGAAGCAGAGACAATAACATCCAGTCTCCTATGGATTTTTGCCTTAGGGAGGAACATCTACTGATATTCACCTCGGGACAGGGAGTAAGATCTCCTTCCTCTGACTGGCCACCTATTTTCATGTCAGTTGTAGAAAGTCAGTATTTTCAGGGTCTTTGTCTATACCTTCCCAACAAATTGAACCTGAACAACCAGCTCAAAATTTAATAAGACAGGGCTGGGCACACAGGTATGGCCAACACAATTCCTTTACCACCACCAGCCCTAAAGCAGACACACAGTGCAAATGTGTGCATTTTTCTTCAGAAAAAAAATCTCACAAAGATTCAAAACCACCTTTTTTTGATGGCCAGTTTTCTGAAATTCACACATAGAAAAATAAACCCTCAGGCCAAGCTTTCAGCACCAAGCATCAGCCCAAAGTGAATTTTTAATGGCAGAGTTAAGAAGGAAGAAAGGGTGCTCTGAAAGCAAGGCTGAAAGACATGCTGCTTAAGGCCCCATGTGGTTTTCTAATATAAAAACAAACAAAAAGTCCCAGCAACCCACACTGACCATAGGCTTGCCACATTTCGAGGTATCCATGAACGTGCTTTTAATATGCAATTTACCTTGGAGGAAGGAGTTGTGATGAGCACAGAAACCGAGACATGTCCTCACATATCAGAAGAGGCAGCTGGGAGGCAAAAATCCCCTGGAGACACGTTGACACCAAGCCATTGCCCTGGCCACAGGGAGAAGATATGAGGCTGGTTCAGAAACCTGCAGTGGTATTAAGGATGACAGACAGGTGATGTAACTTCTAAGTGCTCTCTCTCCTCCTACAAGTTCAGTGTATCACACACAAGCCAAGCATCCTGTGTGCCCAATCCAAGGGCTGCATTAAGTTCAGCAAGGCAAGAAACTTCCAGCACACCCATCCAAAGCTGGAGTTAGTAGCAGTTTCAGGGGACTTAAGACAACAGAAATGTGATGTATTCCTCTATATACTGTCTGGGATTGTAATGAGTCAGCCCCTCTCTTGGCAGCTCTATTGTAGTTGCCTCCTACTACAAATGAGAAGACACACTTTAGTTTCAACTTTACTTGTGTTTTACACAAACAGAGTATTTCACTTCATTACTGAAAATAACTGGTAGCAAAATACAGTCACCTAAGCAAGTTAATTAAATGAACACTTGACATTAAGGGAAAGGAGCGATGTGTTCCCTGCATCAGCAAACTCTTGGTGTCTGCCATCACACACCCTGTGTACATCATCTCCTCTGAGGAAGACTGGGAGATGTATGGATGTGAACTTCTGTGAGTATTTCAGAAGGTATAGTGAAAAAAGATTTTGTGATTCTTGCTCTAAATAAAAAAAAAAATTTTACCCAGCTGGGAAAACAGGTTGATCGATGGGATTATCCAAATCTGAAATTCCAGTGATTTTCCCTTTTTGGACATTTTTGCTAGTCTGAGTGCTTAAAATCCAAATAACCTGTATGTCAAGCTGGTATGCAAGTCTATGGAAAGGATCTTTAAAACCCATTCCTTCTGGGTATTAGGGAACAGCCCTCATTTGCGCAATAATGTATACTTTTCAAAATCCTTTTTTAAGTAAGTATCCGCACAGAAACCTTATGCATCCATGATTTCTTTCTAACGAATCATTTGCTTACAAAGGCTTGGATCTCAGCTTATGTGAGTATAAGAGCTAGACTTCAATGATCCTTGAGTCCCTTCCAACTCAGGATATTCTATAATTTTATAGAAAAAATACCATGCTAATTAGCATCCTCTGCATATTTTCTTTTGAACAGTGTCTTTTAGATATGGATGTTCTCAAAACTACAAATGTCCTGAAAAAATTGTCAGTTCTTCATCAGGAGTTAGCACCGTGAGATAAACTTTTTCTTTATCAAATCTTCAACAGAAATTCTATTTAGACCAAACTTGCCCTCTGCAAGAGTTGCACTGCAAATATGTGCTCAGAGTTTACCAATGCAACCACCTTGTTCATGGCTGATTCTCAATTCCATTGTTTTCAAATTCTAATTCCCAGGTTTTCAGGCTACCTTGTATTATGTTTCTCCCTGGACAGTTTTACATTCTTGCTACACCACTGTTGTTTTACAGCTGGCAACCTGGGCTTGTAGGTTTCACTGACGTCTTCAAATATCATGTAAAGCATAGATGGTGCTTGTGAACACTTAGCCACCAGAGGAGAGACAGTTACGACCCAATTTCCCAGTAAACCTGCAAGGATGATTTGTCTTGAAAAATTCAGTAATCCAAGCCCCAGTCTAACAAAAAAAAAAGCACTCTTGTGTCAACCAGGAGTTGTTTGTTTTACATGTCAATAAACAAAGACCAATACATCAAGATATTAAATTATTTACATTAATATAAAGAGGGGGGAAAATCAAGAACTTATTAGTAAAAGGCATCATGATTCCACAGCCCTTGAAGCTGCTCACTACCTGGCAAAGGGAGACATTGAGGAGATCTCTACATTGCTGGGAACATTTTATTCTTAGCAAAAAGGGTTAACTAATTTGATTTGGGTTACAGAAGTCAAATGACATTCGTAACAAAACCCAGAGGCCAACAAAAAGAAAGAAAACTACAACCCCCCATGTTTCTACACTATTCCTTAATAATGGCTATATTGTGAAAGCACTTGGTCACACCAGGCTGACCCCAACTGTGCAAGGTACCATCTGGACACATAATGAATGTTCATCTTTGCTGGCAGTCAGAAAGACAAGAAATAGCTGATGGATGAGATAATAGAGAAGCCAAAGTAGGAAGCAGTGAGATAGCATTACTATTTATAAAATGGATGTGCCTGGCAAGACCAAAAAAAAGCTGTATCAGGTCAAAGGAAAGATCCACCTTGTTCAGGATCCTGGCTCTGACAGCAGCTGAAAGAACACAGGAAACTCACATGGCATGTGCCCCCCAAACTCTCACATCTTCCAGCATTTGCAGGTCACAGTCTGCCTGAGGCAGGTGTCGTTGCCATGTTTTAGCAACCCTGGACACATTTCTCTTCTAGGAACCTGTTCCACCAGCCCTTGAACCCATAGAAGACCCTGGCACTCAAAGCATCCTCTGTTCCACTTCTCAGCCACATGTGAATTGAAGAACCTACTTTTGTTTGCTTTGAGCCTGGCTCCTGCCCACTTCAGCTGTTGGTCGTTTGTTCCTTGTATCAGGATGAACATGAAGAATCAATTCCCCACCTCACACCATTTACGATTTTTGTTCTTCATAGTAGAATAAACACCCAAGAATCAATATGCCATGTCCCCTATTCTCACCTTTAGTTAGCAGCAGTGATAGCAAGTTGTCATTTTCTGGCAGTTGATCAATAGGTAGTTAACACACTTGGAAAGAGATTTTCCGTGAAAGGATTTAGAAACCCCATTCTAGAGACAAGGTTCTGCTAGTAATACCAAGTTTACACGAGAGGCAGTGCAGGGACACAGCATGGAGGGAGCAGCCAAAATGCTTTGCCCATTATAGACCTGTAATCCCTGCGGTGTGTCCCCCCTTGCACTCCTTGTTAGCAATGAGAAAATGTGGTAAAGAGCTTTCGATAAGCCCCTCTCTCCCTTTTTCTGGCTGCCTGGCAGCCCCCCACACACACCAAGGGAATTTTTCAGCACCAGCCCTACACTGCTCTGAGCCCTGAGCTGGTCTTGCCTCACCTTCAGTCCACCACTATAGTGAGCAGCCCATAGAAGGGCCATCTACCATCTAACCTTAAATGATCCACATGGGCTTTATTTATCATGGCAACACAGTGAGGAACAGAATCAAACTGCAAGAACTTAGGAGGAAAAGCAATTTGTCTTTCTCCTTGCAGTGACAGTGGAAAATTTGACTTGAATATTTCCTTTAAATGAAAATGATGACTCCTTCTATTAAAAAAACCCCATAAAACAGTGGAATGTGTAGGTTTATAATGGTCCATGGAGGCAGACTTAAAAAATATGATTTAAACACCTCACTTTAAAGCAAAAAAATAGTATTTGCCAAGACCAAGGGTTTTCTTTCATCTTAAGTCAAGATTTTAATTTATCTATCAGTTCCTGCTCTCATGAAAGTCACTAATAAAATTCTCATTATTGGGCCAAATCAGACATTAATTGAGACAAAATCAACAATTTCTCCTATATCATGTAGCAAGCAATGAACAAGGAACCCACTGGCCAGCCAGTAAGTGCCAAAGAAATGTGAATATTCTGTTAGTGGATAGACCAGATTTACAGAAACTTCTGCACTCCCCTCCCTCCCCCCCAATCTCCAACAGAATAAATAACAATTAATTTTGCAATAACTCTTTCTGAATGTGATTATTGTCCATAGTCCTGAAACCCTCTTTGTTTTAAAAGCTTATGGGGCATATGATTCTTAGCTGATTCATAAGGTAGAAATGGAGTTCAGGACTAAAACTTTCAAAGGTTAAGTTGATGGGGGAGAAAGAAGTCATAATTCAATGTTCACATCAGTGTTACGTCTGATCCTAAAAAGTCTAAATTTTAGCACACAGACCTGAAGAATTTGCTGTTGAGCTCAGCTATTATCCCCTGCCTGAAAAGATTTTTCTTTCAGAGTTATTTTCAGGTGCCCTTGAAAATAACAAATGGCCAAATGCTTAAATTGGAAATTCAGAAACAGTTTGGAATCCTTTCTGAGCCCTAAAGGTTGATATATATGATGTGTTAGATTCTTCTATTAGAGGTTTTACAAGAATACAGGAGAAAAGTAAGAGTGCTTCTTACCTCTGAGACCACTCAGGCTTCATTTTACTATCTCTGATAACAAACAGCCTCCCAAAGCTCTATTCCAGAGGAGAAAAGCATCTTACTCTCTTATTTTAATATACTATGCAGACATATTAATCTCTTTCCCCATCTCTCACTTCATAAATTAATTTGCAAGATGCAGCTAAATCAGATTTACAGACAGGATCACAAAATGAAAAGATGAAAAATTGGCAAAATGCTAGAGAAAGGACCTTTATACTGAGCTGTCATGAAGATATCAGTGCAGCACTGCACCTTTTTGAAACAGTGTGTGCATCACTTCAGGCACACACGTACCTAAACCACACCTGCTCCATTCGAAAAGCCTAAATTAGTACTCGAGCAGGGTAAGACAACTGGATCCAGATCCATGAGAGGAAACTCTCTTTTCCTCAGAACTGTATATGAGAAAGGCACATCTCTTGTCTGGAGTCCCACACTTTTATTTCAAGAGGCCCTTCTGCACACATAGCTCTTATTTGTGCAGTACCGTGGGAAGATGATATCCCTGCTTTATTATGTTTTATTTTCATGCACTTTTTCAGATGTCAATTCTTCCTCTGTTGTTGATATAAATTTCCATTACAGTTTTCCACACATAATAATTGCTTTTGCCCTATATTGGTAACGATGCCAACCAGCACATTCGCTGCCTTGTTTTTGTACGCAGCGTGCCTGCAGACTATAGAAACAGCAGACACATCCTCACAACGAAAAATGTCTTCATCAAAGCTGTATATTTATCCACCTCTGCCTAATTAATACCTTAGCTTTTGAAAACCTAGGGAAGTTAAAATTTGCCAGTCTTTTTACAGTAGCTATCTATAATTCACACTGACTGGGACTTTCATAACTTGCATGTGCTATTTTATTGAAATAATAGAATTCTGCTTCAGCAAATACCAGCCAGGATAAGAAAAGATAAATGTACCTCAAAACAGCACCTCTATCTAAATACGGGTTTAATACAAGAGGATGCTAACAATTTTGATTAATCAAAGCTTCTGTCATACTCCACATACAGTAAACAGAAGTTCTTACAATTAGCAACGTGGAAGCAGTGTGTGCTAGGTCATTAAAAAAAAAAAAGGCACCCACAAATACCAACTATATCTTGTGCTTTGACTGCTTTTAACACATAATTTTAATTAGAATGTACTAAAGTACTAGCAATTTTTAAGCACTTAAAGAAGGCTCTTGTATGCATAATTTCAAATATTTGTAGGAGCAGAGTATTTGTACCCATGAAATAAAACAAACTGTAAGCAATCAATAGTAGTTACGTGGTGTCTTCACATAATGTTCTCATAGGAGACATCCTTTTAGCACCTATATAAGGATGACAAACTCCTCTCATCTATATTAATAAAGATTAGGCAATTCACCCTTGTTAAACACAGAATCAGCTTCTAGATCCACAAGTAGAGGCAAATGGTAGAGAGAGACACAGAAATGGACAGTTTGGGAATTTCTTCATTAAATACTTTATCCAGCTTCATTTATTCCAGGTTTAACAGCAAAATGGAGGCAACACACCAAAACCATCTGTTCCTTAATATATACCTGGAATTATTCCCAAAACACTGGTGTTTTGTTTATTAGTATTTGCATTGCATTTCAAAATTCATGACTTGAGGCTCCTAAAATGCACAGAATTGTGTGAAAATGATGAACATCATTTAAAACAATTGCTGCAGAGATTTAATTCTTTGATTTCTGATAGTAAGCATTTAGGATTCAAGGACCTGCTCTTCTCTTTCCTCCAGAATGAGAAGGGCCAGTCCTTTTCCAACCAATCCCAAATCTCTCCCATCTCACAATAGGAAGCACATGTCACTTGGGGAGGCTCTGACAGCCTGGTAGCCCCTCACAGCAAACCTGCCCTAGGAGGCTGCGACATGGGGAAACCACAGGTGCTGGCAGCACCAGTCCAGATGTACAGCAGCATGAACAAGAAGAGATCTGGACTCAAACCTAACAATGACCAGAGCACTTATTTGAAACGAAGCCACTCTTTTTTGATTTAGTTTTCAAAGTACTGAACATTGCTCCATTTGGCAATGCTACAACACAGTGTAAATAAAATCTAACAAAACCTCTGAAATTCTGTATGCACAAGCAGTTCTGTTCAGGGAAGGGATGAAAAACTCTGGCAACTTCTCTTTTGTCACAGATTTCTTTCAAAGCATTTAAGTTAGTTTAAACACTGATGAGAACATTTTCCATTGCATTATTATTCATGTTCTCACAGTCACAGATATAATACTGCTCTTCTGTTTGGGGCTTTTTTCTTTTTGCTATTTCATAAAAGTTTGATTTGAGAGGGTGAAAAACTAATTGGAAACCATTGGTCCCTTCTAAGAAAAACCTATGCATATTATTAGGTCTTGTTGACTCTGACTGCAGTACATGCTGTCTGCATGCTTCATGGTTTTCACTGAGAGATACTTGCTGACTTAGGATCTTGTCAGCACTTATGTTTACAGAGTATTTAAAGATAATGACTGTATGTGACCCTTGAACTAAATGTTCTGGTTTCAAAATGTGAAAGAAAAACAAAGAAAAGCAATGTGTTACCATAAATGAATTTGAAAGAACTAGGAAACTATTTACTGATCCAGCCAACATTTATATGCCTGATTAATCTCTAGGAATCTGACAGGCTGAACACAAGTTTCTAAGTTTGCAGGACTGGAGCTGGGCTGTCAAGCGCACAGGTAACACACGGCATTGCTGCAGGGCTACAGACCACCTGCCTGCACGGCAAATCACACGATGGAAAGCAAAAGGGCGGGGCAGCTTCTCGGCCGCAAGGCAAATTCTGCACAAGTTCAGGTGCCTGAGCGGTCACACGTGGTGGGCAGTTTATAGCCCAGAAGCTGCCCACAGCCTGGTGAGACAGTTCACCTTGCTTGTAGCTTGCTCGCAGTGACCTTTATCCTGGGAAAATACTGAGAGAGGTTTGCCAGCTGGAAGAATTATTTTGCTACCAGCAGCAGTCGGGCCCTGCTGTCGGCCTCCTAGGGGCCGTGCTCTCTCAGCCATGCTGTAAGGGCAGCACACCTCAGAAAAGACACTCCAAGAGCTACAAAGCTACAAAAGACAATGACAATATGTGGCTTGCAACCTCTCCTAGAATAATTCAATTCTGCTCCCCTCATACTCCTCACTGGCCCCTACTAAAGCAAGTCACCAGCACGCCATGGTGACAACCCTGCCTCCAGCAGCATCGCTGGATGGAGTGCCTCCGTGCACATGCTGCAGAATTCCAGCTTTCTGGCAAGCCCTTCATTTGCTTTGTAGGTCCAGTCATATGACAGGAAAAGGTTTCCAGTATTCGGCTTTCTCCAGACAGCAGAAGAACTTCTAAGTAGCCGCCACGGGAATTAAAATTGGAAACATCTGATCTTGCGACACTGGAAGCATCTGAGCACTGTGGAGGAACACAGAGCTCGTGAGAGGGCTCCTGCTGAGCTGGACGGGGGATGTCCAGACCTGCTGCCTGGGCAGCAATGCAGCACTGCATTTTCCTTGGACGACTGCACGTGCTTGTAGAGTTGTGCTCCTGACATTGTCTTGGCAGCCTGCTGGGAAGAGTCACTGCTCAGCAGGAAACTCACAGATTGTAGTATCAGTGCCCATTTGGGTGCTGCCTAGAGTTTCCTTATTGCTTTCTGTATCATCCTCTGGGGTTTTTGCTATTTCTCTAAAAATACAAAATGACATCCTATTGCACCACCACATCCTGCTCTGCCTTTGCCCTGGGCAGCACAGACAGGCTCTGCTCAAGGGGGAAGCAGGCAGGAGAGCTGTTTGGGGCCTCTGTGCTCTGCAGTAGCCTCAGTTATGGACCCAGACCCCTTTGTGCTACGCTGTGTATGGAGAACAAAAGGAGTCCAAACAGAAAACAGGATATAACCATGCTGGCAGACTTTTGTGGACTTCTAATAGGCTTTAAGGTATATTCTGCTACATATAAATGTTACGACGTTATCATTCAGCTTTTTTAGCCTAACCAGCCATAAAAAGATGCAAGGGAAGGTGAATCAAAAGGCAAAATCAGAATAAAGACAACATGAACTTTTCCATTGTGTTGTTCAGAAGGAAACACAAAAGTGCAGGGCCTGATTGGTTCATGTGATCTCATGATAAAAAAATTAGACCAAGAGCTGGCTTTAGACACAAAAAATTAAGTGCAAAATTAAGTGAATTTGCTTCTGATATTTGTATTGATGTTGTAAACACTACAAAAGTAGGTTCCCTCTGACACTAAATTGACAGCTTTTTCTGCAGATCCAGCCTGCATTTGAATGTGGTATTCTGACTTTTGGTAACCTCTCTGCCAAACAGGTTATTTATTGGCACTTCAAAATCATATTCCAGGCATTACATGTCTCTTATTTTAATGTACAGAATCATACCAGATATGCATTTCTTTGATGAAATACCTGTATTATTCTTTCTGTCACTTCTTGTATTTCACCCAAAGATTTTTCACCATTCCTCAGACAGACCTGAACTCCATTGGACCATCACCTGAAGCAGAAAGTTAGGAAGCAGCATACATCACAAAAAGCACACCTAGAAGGAGGAAGGAGCCTGTATATTGACATTTGCACTGCAAAAACATAAAAATTTTAGCTTAAAATATTCCAATAATTCTCCAACGAACTACCCACTCTCATTGTTCCCGTTTCTCGCAAAGCAAATGCAAATTGTTAAATCAGATGCCCTCCATCAGACAGGCCCCCAAACAAAAATTCATGACAGCACTACTGAGTCCACGCAGCACAGGGCAGAGGCAGGCGTGGAGGAAGTGGTGGCAACACCTCTGGCTGGCATTGCCATCAGTGACTCCAGCATTTGAAACCATGTTTTTATTCTGCATCTGGGTGGAGGCTGCTGCTGTGCTTGGTAACATGAGGGGACTTAATTGTCCTTAAATTGCATGAAATTAAAGATGGCAGTTATACCCTTCACCTTCAATGAGGTTTTAATTAGATCCATCCCACCAGCCAGTCCATCTGTGCATATCCATTTTGGCATATTACTAATGTGTTTAATGGAAATAAACAAAGCCATGTGTTTTACATTAAACAAAAAACATGACATCTTGGTTGCATAGCAGTTAATAATTTCAGTGGAATTTTATTTCAGCCCAATATTATGTTATGGGTCATACACAAAATCACAAGATACTCCTATTATATGTGTCCAAGACATGTCCTGTACATCAGATGCCCTATTATTAATTCAACCAGTAGTTTATTCAGAGACTATTAAAAATTTTGATTTGGCATGCTTCTGGTAGGGGAAGTACTAAGAGTTTTTTTCCCATCTTTCAATTGTATTCATTTGAAGCAATTTATTGCTACTATCATATAACATAAACTCTATATTTATATATATATATTTATACAAAGCTGCACAGCTTATGGTAAATTATTACACATCTAAAAGTCATCTGTAGTTCAAGAATTTCCTTGTTACTGAGCACAAAGAAAAATATGAGACACTTTGTTAAATGCATAAATAGACTCAGCTGACTTAGCAAACATGTGACTACCACACCACTGCTCAGAAATTTCTTGTAAAGTACAAGGTAGGAAGCCAAAAAGGAAGCATAATGCAATATGTTCTTTAAAGTTATAATGGAACATATAAGAAAGAAAACACAATGCAGTATGACTTAATCTGTAACTAGTCTAACCAGAAAAAAATAATTATAGTCAGCTCTCCATTAATACTGGGTGGATTATCAAATTTGGAAATAAATTAGGATGAGGATGCACAACAGCAGCCTTGTTTCCAAACAGCCCAATTAAAGCAGGGCAGGCTTTTAACTCACCCAGGCTTGGCACTGCTGCTTCCAGCCCTGAGCTGGTGCTGGGCAGTGAGGTGGGAAAGCACTTGGGCAAACCTGGAAGCGTGGCACTGAGACCTTCAGTCCTGCAGAAGGCACAGTCCCAGTTGCCATCTCATACCGTGGTCCTTTCTTGTCACATGGCCAGACTTGACTGGCTGGTTACCAAGGGATGTTCCTGGCCATCCTCAAACAGGAACAAGACTGTCCCATGTAAAAGCCCAAATCCAGGTTTGAAGATGCACCAATTTCCGTGCACCTACAGTAATACTGGAAGATTTCACATCATTTTGCCAAGAGATTTATTTAGCAGACAAATTTTGAACTTCCAGATGAATTCAGACTTTCTTCTTGTTTCCTTTAAAATTGATCATTCTCTCAACAATGAGGTTTTTTGGCTACAGTCAGGCTTTTGCTGGAAGGAAGCTTCGTCTTTTCTTAGAAACAGCACAGTTAGTTTATGTAACGAATTACTTCATACTCAGTGCTCAATTATTTATTGATTTTACTTGATGCCACGATTTCTTACTAGTTTTATAAGCAGTATGTATCGGTTTAATTGCAGCCATTCCAGGGGTTTTTTCTTAAGTTTTCACACTCCAAGAACCATATTTCTTAACGTAATCAAGTCATCTGTAGGGTACAGAATACACACATACAAATTAATTGGGCTCCTTCCTGGAAGTGATCTCCAGCTCAGTTCACACTGCTGTGGCAGGTCCTCTGAGCCTTCAGGTGACTGATTCTGGGTACTGTGCCTACTGTTTCCCTATTCTCTTTCCATATGTACAATGTTCCTAGAATGCCTATAAGAGTGCTTTTCACCAGCAAGACTTTTTGTAGTAGCTGAGTATATTGCATTCAGTACCTGGATATAGAACATGGAAACTCAGGAAACCCAGAAACTGTTTTCTTGCATCAGAAAATGAGACACCTCTACCCAAAGGACTGCCCATGCACAAGGTACCTAACCTTTTTTATAATACTGCTAATGCTGTATAAATAAATTGTTGAAGTGTTTGGCGGTAGTACTATGGGTTATTTTAATTCTTTTAAAAGCATTATTTGGAGTTACCAGAACTGAAGAGTAATTCTTGAGACCCAATAAAATCAAGTGACTAGGAAATTAATTTCAATTACTAATAGGCAATTTTTAAAAATTCAAAACCACCTGGACTGTATTGGGAACATTCAATAAAAACATTTTGATCACTATAGGTAAGTAATCTGCCAAGTTTATAGCTGTGTAACAAATGATGCAACAAAGAATGACTACTAGTAAAAAGCATCACCCTTCAGTAAGTTAATGAAGTGCTTTTTGTTTTATTTAAATAAAACTAGTAGAACCTGTTCTGGAAATAACTATCCTCAAGTTCAGAATGACAACAGGCTTCCAGTCTTGAACTTCAGAGTAAACACGCCATCAAAAGGAAGAAGACAAAACCTTCAAGGTTATTGCACTGATGTGAAATAAAACCACAAACCACCTGGATGCTTTCCTGGTGAAGGAAATACTTCAACCCAATGGGTAAGAGCTGTTGCTGAACTATTTCAAGACTAGAGGGGGAAAGAAAGAGAGGCAAGAGTTGCAACTAAAGTATTTGGGAAATATTAAAAAATGCCCTGAAGCTACTTTAACAGATAGAGAAAATCTGATGAAGCATGGTTTTCTTGCTCTCCATGAATTTCAAATAACGTTTTCAAAATCTCTGATGAAAGAAAAATAAGACTTAACAGAGACTGACAAAATTGGCTCAGATGTGATCATGGATTCTTAAGCCTAATGCCTAACTAATGCCCTATTTAATATTCTGTAGAAAAGAAAATCTCTGACCTCTTTTCACCATTCTAAAATTCTCTGAAGCATTCTTATGATAAATCCGTATCTATTTTTATTTTCTCTTTATGTAAATACATACTGTCATCCTTGGTATTTTTGGTATTAGCTAGAGATTCTTATCATGGTTCAGTGTCTTTATTCAGGCAGGAAGAGGGACTGAATGTGAGACCTCTGTTCCTACTCAAAGGCCTGGAACAGGGAGTCCAGATTCAGGACTGGTGGAGCAGTCCCACTGTTACGGCTTGGCACATTGGGTTAAAGGTCCCATCACCAGCTTCAGAAGCAATACCAATCAATGTCAGACACACAGAAATACTTTAGCCAAAATTACAGGGTTCAATGATCTTTCTCATACATAATTAGAGCAAACAATCATCCAGCCAATCTGCAAAAAGCCTTTTAATCAGAAAAAAACCCCCCAATCTTTATTAGCAATCACCTCGTCATATAAAATGCTTGCTATTGCTTAAGAATGACAGAAATGGGAAAATCTACTGGGACTTAGATGCAAAAACCTGGCCAATATTAATGTTTGGCATCCTTTTACAACTCAAGCTGCATTTTTTAAAATTATTTTTCTTCTTTTTAAAGAGGGCAGCAATGTGAGTTATCTGAAGATTGTGAAACTTCTTCGAAGATGCTAGCATCTTACAGCCAGTATTTCTGTTTGCATATTCTGTTTAATTGGCAGGATTCTTCCTAAAGTCTTCAGAAGTGCGTTTTGTTTTGGTTTTTTTCCTTAAATGAGATTCTCGATTTGAGCATCTCCATTTTTATCTCACGGCACACTGGAGCAACAAAAGCTACAGCTGACAAGAACGGAGCAACTTCCCTGCAAGATCTGTAACTCTGGACTTCTGGAGAAGCTAAGGCATCTAAAAGCAATGGCCACCCTTCAAAAACATGTACATAATCAAATACTCACAGATCAAGCTGTGCTTACTTTGAAAATACTGATTTTGTTCAACTAAGCATCTGAATTAATGTCTAAATGCTGGAGTTATCCAGCACAATTAAGACAGCATCAAAGCAGTCATAAAAACATAGCTCAGTACATGAAGGACTGGTAACTTAAAATGCATCCCTTCTAACCCCCCAGGTGTTATGGAGTTAAGGTGCTGTGGGTTGTGGCTGTGTGGGGATTGGCCTGTCTGGAGCACAACACACTTGCAGAGTTGTCCGTGGACAAGAACAAATGCAGATGCCACCAACGAGGGTCACTGATAAGCGGTTGTGATGATCTCACAGTGTCCCTGCCGTGCACCAGTGGAGAGCACAGCAAAGGGCTCGCTGGCCGTCCGCAAGCCCCACAAGCTCAGGTTGGAGGCTGCGACCTTCCCCTGGTTTTTATCACCCCCACGCACCCTCACAGCCTCTCTCAGCTGAGGGGGCATCCACGGCCCCTGCTCCATCCCTCCTCCCGCCACCCTGCTCTGCCGGGGCCGGGGCTGCGGGAGGCCGCTCCGCCCTGCCACCCGCGCGGGGAGGAGGGCACGGGCCGCCCTCCATCTGGGACCTC
>VWZW01007315.1:747312-819248 GCA_013397115.1 Edolisoma coerulescens | reverse complement strand
TTCCTCCAGCGGACGGGAACTGGGCGGAGTGAGCGCCCCCGGCCCCGCCAGCGGAGCCGTCCGGCCGTGCCCGGTGCGCGCAGAGCGCCGCGGCCGCCCCCGCGGGGACGGAGAGAGGGAGGGAGGGACGCTGCCGAGCCCCGCCGCCGGGGCGTGCCAGCGCCGCGCACCCCGCTCCTGCCAGGGCTCCGCCGCGCCGCAGCACCAACATGCCCGCCGTCGACAAGCTCCTCCTGGAAGAGGCTCTGCAGGACAGCCCGCAGGTAGCGGCCGCTGCCGGGGACAGCCCGGCCCCCCGCCGGTCGGTCGGTCGGTCGGTCGATGTGACGCACCTGAGCGCTCGGTGCCGGCGGGCAGCCCCTGGGTCTGGCCGGGCCGGTGCGGGCTGGCAGCCGGCGAGGGCCGGGGAGCGGCGTCCCGTGGCAGGGAGAGGGGTGCCGGGGGCGGTGCAGGGGGACAGTGCAGGGGGACAGGGCGCGGCAGCACGGCGGGCGGGGAAGTGGGTCAGGGTGAGCTCGGCTGTCGGGGCCGTCGGGGAGCGGGGTGCGCTGAGGCGGGCACACGGCACCCGTGCGGCCGCGGGGGAGGTCTGGTGTCCCGCGGGGCTTTCGTCGGGGGAAAAGCAGGCAGAGTCTGCTCCTGGGGGTCTCCCGGGAGGAGGGCTGTCCTCCAGCGCGGGGGGTACTGCGCCCTTTCTCCTCACCGCTCTCAGAGAAACTCTTGTTTTCCTCGCACCGTCCCGCCTGGGTGTGCGCTCGGTGGCTGTAAGGTTGCCCTGAGCAGCCGAGGTGTGTCGGGGAAGGACAGGTGGGCAGGGCTCGGTGCGCTGGCTTCCCCCGAAGGGAAAGGGACACCTGTGCGCGGTGAGTCACCTGGCCACGGTGACAAAGTGGGCTGGAGGAGTGTCACCGCCAGCGTTGCCTGCCCCTCCTCGAGGGTCGCAGTTCAGGTAGAGGAGCTCCCGTGACGATAAGTGAGGCGGATCCCACCGAAGATGTCCTCCTTCTGAAGGGGTCTGAAGAGCAAGGCGTGGCGGTCGCCGCCCTTCCCTTCCCGAGTGCAGGCAGGGGAGGACGTTCCTCCTTTCGGCCGGGTGCAGCGCCGTGTGCCCCGCTGCCGGCAGCCGGGCTGTGCCGCAGCTGCAGCGGGGACCCCTGGCACTGTGGAAGCCCCACAGCGAGGAGCGTGCCATGTCGTGATGGGTGGAAGAGAGATGTAGAGGGAAGGGGAAAGAGTGAAAAGTTCACTGAGGGGTGGGGAAGGTGCGTTTGGGGACAAAGCATGGTGCAGAGAGATACAGAAGTAATTGGTGAAGCAGGGAAAGACGTGAGGGCAGGGTGGATCAGCATGGATCCGGCTCCCAGGTAGCCCCGTGTTGTAATCCTGACTCTGCTGATGGATCATGAGGAGGAATGAATAGGTAAGCTGTGGAGCGGATTGCTGCAAGGTGTTACGCAGTCTGTCATGAGACATTTTGAAGGAAAGATTGGAAGTGCACCTGTCAGGACTTAATGAGCCTTGGGTCTTATCTTAATTGCCTTATCTTATCCTGGTTTTTTGTAGTTTAATGAAATCCCATTCTAGTAAAAGATTTCCGTCATGTGTTTGATGTGGCGTATTTGTAATCATCCTTGGGAATTTTAAACACTGGATTGGAAAAAGTGTTGAGTAACCTGATGTTACATCAAAGTCAGCCCTGCTTGGAGCAGAGGTTTGGACAAGGTGGCTTGCAGAGTTCCTTACCAGCCTGAGCTTTTCTGTGTTCTGCAGTTTACCAGAATATGCTAGATTTATCATGGGTAGTTAGTAACATTTTTAGTGGTAGCCTCCCCACTGTGTCCTAAAGCTGAAGAACTTGACACGCAGGAGAAGTAAACTAATTTACCTCTTCAATCAACGCTTCCTTCGGTGATTAAAAATGTAACACTGACTGAAAACAGCTGAACAATGCACTGAACTGAATTTGGAGGTTGTCGTCTTTCCTGTGTCCTGAAATGAAGGCTGTTAACATCTCCTTTGCAATTACTGGAATACCAGGCTGTGCATAAACCTGAGTATTGGCAGGATGTTTTGCCTTGATTTGGTCATTGCTTTTTCTTCAAGCTCTACAACTTTCAGAGGGAGGGATGTTGTTTCATTTTTATAGTGGCCCAGCATTACTAAAATATATTCTTTTGATGCAAGAAAGCAGGAGTGGGTTTTTTCAGTCTTTTATATTTTTGTTACTTTTTTCACTGGAGAGGGCTTTAGATTCACGAAATCAAGGCAAAAGTTAGTCTTTGTTCCACAGAAATGAGCAGCGTAGCATCTTACAGGATCATTTACTTCTCCGTGAAGGAACCTGATTCTCTTCTGCTCTGAGCAGTCACAGGAGTGCAAAGGGATGGTGAAATGAGGATATAACCTCACTTTGTATAAACTGTGTGAAGTATGTGATTTACATGCAAGACCGAGGAGAATTAGGCCGAAGTTATTTCTTCATCATTCTCTGAAACTTCATTTATCTCTCCCCATCAGTACAGTACTTTTGTCTTGATTTATCTCCAGACACTGGCTGAAAGAGGCCATAAGAAGTGTCCTAATTTTGAGGTGTTTGGCTACAAAATAGAGAAAAATTTATGTCAACAGCCATGCTAAAATCAAAGGAAATACTTACATGAAACCAAAAAATTTTTTCTTATCTTTCCAGAAGCCGAGATAATGTTATGAATAATGGGGCCTCCTAATTGTTAGCTTAATATTTGAATTACTGGTTTATTTCAGCAACCTTAGCTGCTATTCCAGAATTTGTCAAAACAGCAACAAAGAAAATACACACATGCTGGTATTTTGTTGCAGAGATTTCAAATGGTATTCTTAAATGTAAAAGTTTCCAAGAATAACTTCCAAACTGTCTGAATCATTTATTGTTTTTATTATTTTTGAACAATGTGCTAATAGCAGAGGCCAAGACTTTCAGAAATTGGTTCCCGGAGCTGTTCTACCTCAAGCCATATTTAGACAAATGAAAAATCTGAACCTGCAAAAATTCAGTAAGATTTACAAAGGTAGCTGACATTCCTGTATTTGGGAACCTTTTCCAGCAGGCAGAAGTATGTGATTTGTAGCCTGCTTCAGGCAATTTCTTTTTAACCTTTTAGTTGTGGCTTGAGATTTGGCTTGATAAACATTGTGTCAAGTTTTATAATTTTTGCTTTCCCCAGATTTATTTTTTAACCATCTTTGTACCCTGTTCTTTTCATGTGCCATTGTAACACAAAGCAAGGCACTTGAGCACTGTATAGATACAAGATGGTTTATTGACATTATTTTGCTCGTTTTAATACGTCATTGAAGACAAAACATTTGAAACCAGATACTTTTGAAAATCAGTATGTTTTCAGTTACTGAAGTAATATCTTAATGTGGAAAACTCTCAAAATCGTGCTGCTGTCCTTACAGGGAAGTTCTGTACAAAGGTCCTTTAAACATTGGGATTCCTGATATCCATTTCATTGACTTGGACTTCTCTCCATTCTCTGGTTTTTATGTTCTCTTTGTTTGAAAACAATACTTTGTAATGCGTATTCCCTTACATGCTAGGATCTCAAACTGGCTTCCCAAACTCTCTCAGGTAGGAAGTGTTTTAGCAGCTTAGCACATTAGCAGAGTGAACTGTTGAGAGCTTTTAAAGTTGCTCAGAATAAGAAGGTACAAAAGAGAACCCAAAGACTGACTCCCACGTCATGTACTTTAACCACTGAGCAGCACTAGTTTCTGGCTTAGATACTTCTCAGCAGAGATGAAATGATAGTTGATCAGAGGCCAGGATTCTTGAAGGATGCTGATGTTGAGTTTTTCAGGACAAAGAAAGTCTGGGCAGAGAGTTTTGCAGAGAATAAATGCCTTGGAAAAATGTATATGCCTTCTGTTAAAATAGTGGAGTATCTTAAAACTTTAAAAATAAATTTCCCAAATTTGAACCTGGATACTTCAGGTATGTTAGAGATTCCTGTAATGGGGGCATAAATAAAGCATTTGCTCTTTTACAGGACTGACATGTCTGTGAAAGTATGGAGTTTATGTATGCCTCTCATGTAAGCAGATGAAGCTCATTAATGTCATATAAGTTAGCTGTACAGATGGAGAGTCATTTCCAGTTAGCATCAAGTAGATTGGATTTATCAAAGTAACGACTAAGGATGGATCATGACTTTGTTAAAGGGACAGTCTTTCCTCTTTAATTATTGTAAAGATCTAGCAAATTTTGGAGCTCAGCATTATTCTGAAATATCTTTCCCATCTTGGGAGCTGTGTCAGCAAAATAATTCTTTATTCCTGACGATTCCACCAAAACAAACCAAGGGAATTCATGTCTTTAAGATAAAACAAGTTCTTCTCTCCTCTTCCTGCTTGCTGACAAGGATGAGTTAGCAGAGTGAAGAAAGTACAGGGTATCTCCAAGTGGGTGTATCCTTGTGTGCCTGTTGGAGATGAGCACTCAGTTGTTTGGTCCAATGACATCAGCTCGCTTTGGCTGTGGCCCCTTAAGAGTTGCTCAAGACAGTGGAGTGAATAACAGAGTGTAAGTTATCTCACTGGAAAGGGATGCTTTCAGTGCTGTCTGACACTGGAGAAGTAAAGTGAGCAAGCACTGGTGTTTGACCCCCAGTCCTTGACGTGGTTTGGATTACTGTTGTCAGCAGGAAGATATTCAGGATTTTTTACATTCCTAATTGTGTTGGAAGAACTATCTGTTACTAGGAGTAAGAGCCTGTGAGTCAGGATGTGGCCATAGCATTTTATCAATTCGCCTCCTTGTGCCTCAGTTTACCTATCCATCATAGAAGAATTAATTTCTGCATGTTCAGAGATTCTGAATAAACGGAATCGTGCACAGTCAAGGGCTTATTATTTTTGACTGATTTTTACTACCATCTGTTTGTAGTTGTTTGTAATTCTTTTTAATATTTCTACTCGGGACTAAAACCGTTTGCTTTTTTTTCTTTTATTGAAGACTCGTTCTTTGCTCAGTGTCTTTGAAGAAGATGCAGGAACCCTTACAGAATACACAAACCAGTTGCTTCAGGCAATGCAACGAGTCTATGGTGCCCAGGTAATTTTTCACTTGTATTTCTTTTGTTCAGTGTGGAGTAGAAGATAAATTGCTATTATGATGCTGTTATTTACATTAAAGTTGCTAAGTACATGTACCTTCTGTGGTTTAAGAGGAGTTGTGGGTGTTTTCCATCTGATAGCTCAACCTCTTCCTGCCTTGATGCTCAGAAAAGTCATATTCATGAAAAAAAAGTTATTTACTTTGTCTCCAAACAATTAATCAAAGTAAAACCGTGCTATGTCCTTACCCTATGGCACATTGGGAGGCCAGCCTTGACAAAATTGCTTGCCTGAATGTAGACACAATTCCCAGATCTGCACACTGACTTTAGGCACCTAACTTAGATGCTGTGACTCACCTCATGGAGGGAACTGCCCGTGTCCATTGATTGCAGAGCGGATGTGCACTTTGGGTCTTACCAAAGTCGAGTGCCTACAGTAGTCGTGAAAAAAACATGAGCAGGAGTAGAAAAAGTTTTCTAGAGTATTTACATGACCTAGATGACTAAATCCCTTTGAAAGTAACGCCTGTAAGAGAAATTATTTCCAGCGCTTTGGAAAAAATGTTACTGTGAATCTGAGTGATTTTCAGTGAAGCTGATTCCCATGTGCATAAAATTAGATGTTTCAAAATGCCATATCTGGGCCTTTGAGGACATACACAGTGTCTCATGGAAGTTTTGCAAGTGTTTATGTAGGTTAAATTCCTGAGTTCACTAGAAACAACAACTTTTCTATTCTTAAACCAGTAAATCGGAGTACACAGAGAGATGAGGAGAGCAGGGGTATTTTGAATTTCCCTGAAGAGTACCTGATCCTAACATTACTAGAAATCAGCTCAGGTATAAGTCTACTGCAAGTATATGTCCATTTGGTGGGATTGCTCTTTGGGTGACTGATAGTTTGTCATGGAAGAAC
The DNA here is from genome assembly GCA_013397115.1 of Edolisoma coerulescens. Classification (NCBI taxonomy): domain Eukaryota; kingdom Metazoa; phylum Chordata; class Aves; order Passeriformes; family Campephagidae; genus Edolisoma; species Edolisoma coerulescens. Next base: position 813,233 of record VWZW01007315.1, on the reverse strand, counting down.
CATTTGCCCAGGATCTGGCTGCCTGCACCTGGAAGATCCAGCTTTGGAGAGCTTCAAAGTCTTCATGTCCTGGATGTTGTGCAAATGCAGAGCAACCAGAGGTTTGCAGCACAGCTTAGGTACACACAGGAAACAATGCAGAGCATGGCCAGGGGCTCGAGAGGTGACATGAAATCAGCACTGAAAGTCAGGGATGGGCATTTTGGTAGAGTCACTGTGCTCTGAGAGTAACAAAGAGCATGGGCATGTTGGATGGTAGGGATCTGACAGCAAAGGTTGGGTAGGATTGAACTGGATGAAGAAGGGAATCAGGAGATATATCTGATTTTCTAGTGTCCAGCTTGTGGGTTGCATGTCCCTTTCCCCTGCTGATGACTTTTTAGGATGTCATTTTAGGAAGTGGTTGCTCTGGTCAGTGATTCAAGAAAAAAAATGCTTTATCTGCCTTTGTTTGCCTCTTCCTTTTCATCTTGGTTTTTAGCCTTCTCCATTTCTGTATCACCACAGTTATGGAATTTCCTTTTTCTTCTCATTGTCTCAGTACATTTACCCATCAGTATTTTGCAGTACTTCTGAGTCTACTTGATTTTCCCAGTACTTTTTGGCCACTTCTTTTCTGAACACTGCTTTAGTTTGATGTAAATGTTCAGTCACTTGTGAATATTGGATATATTCTTTGAAGTAGGTCTTTGGAGTTTGATGCAATTTTGAGATGTAGAAATAGAAGGGTAACGCTGAATTGCCTACTAAACATAAATGGACAGTTAAGAAAAATGTGTGTGATATTTCTTGGCTGCCTAATCACAACTTGAGAGAAAAAGCACTCTTGTTGATGTGTTATATGGGCCTCAATAGCAGCATATTAGGAGGTGTTACCAACCCTGTAAAAGCTGAGTATTGAGAATCCACTTTCTGAATTTGCCTTTTTGTTTTCCTGACTTAAATTTTGTCTCTGCAAAGTCAGATTTTCTCTTTGCAAAGTCATCGTCATCCCCTGCTCTGATTTCCATATCTGTAAAATAGGAATTTCAGTTACTGACCTACTTTAAAGCAACGGCCATAAAATGACTGGGATCACAGTCGTGGCAGACAGACAAAGCAGCAGTGGGTTGTACCAGTCTCCAGTATTGAAAATTCAGGGTTTATGCCCCCTCAAAACACTTATGACAGTTTAAAAAATGCTTATTTTGGTTTCTTCCATAGTTTGTTCTGAAATTGCACATTTTCCAGATAATCTTAACCATGTTTTCAAGATTTTTTTACTAGTTTACTAGAAGTTTGATGTTTCTTGTGATGAAAAGTCAAACATTTATGTAATTCAAACCACTGTAGCTTGTGATCAAATAACAATAATTAATGGTTCTGAATGGATTCAGTGCAAAGTCTCAGGAGAGTAGCAATTAGTACCAACTGCATACTGTTAATTAACCATGTGGATATATGCATATAGCTGTCTCATAACACTGCTCTGTGTGCAGAGCCACAGTAAATTTGTAAAGTAACAGCACAAGCTGCTTTAAGCACTTGGATCAGTGCATTTGAAAGGAGTGTGAAAAAGAAATACTTGCCCAGATTTTTTAAAAAAACATTTAGGAAAATAGGAATTTTTTAAACATCTTTTCTGACTTACATCTATTCAAGCAGGACTTTAAAAAGAGTGTAAGGAGGGATGTGCAGCATCCTGTGCAGCAGTGGCTCTGCTGCCTGGGCTGCAGCTGGGTGATGCCTGGGTAGCAGATTGCCTTGGCTGCAAGGCCCTCGGTGCTTTACGAGCCTCTGGCTGCCGCAGGGTGAGGACAGTGCTCTCTCCTCCCTGGGCACCCACACCACGTGGGATCAGGTGCTGACTCTTCTGCACGTGGAGCTCCTTAGTGAAAAAGAGGCCGTGATGCTACGAGGCAGATGCAGTGTGTGTGATGCCCTGATTAAGGAGAAGTCACAGGACCCAAAAGTGGCCTTGAGGAGTGGGGTTTGGTTGATCTGGCAAACCCATGTGATTAAATACAGTAAAGTGTAATGAAGCATTTTTATGTTCATCAAATAAACCACACCCATGTGAGTACATATTATACTTACTGCTGTAGTTCTCCCAGCTGTGCTGTGGTACCCTGAAGTAGTTACCACAGTAGTGGCCTTATAGAGGAAAACTTCCTTACAGAATTTATTCCTGTAGTCCTTCCTTCTTGCAAGCAAGCCCTGATGTTGCATCTGGCATTACTGCTGATTTCTGTGGATGTTGTGTTTGTCAGTCTGGATGTTTTATTACCTGAGCAATATTATAATGCAGCAGCAAGCAAGGACTGTTAGCAAATTTAATTTGCTTAATTTACAATGCTGAAGCTTTTGCAGTGATGTATGAGCAAAGTGTGCCCAGTTTAAGTTCCTGACCACTGTCATAGTAAATTGTTTTCAGAACTTTACTATTATTTCCAGTTCTCCATCATGCTCTAGAAATGGCTGGGCTGGGAATCTTCACTTGAAACAAAATGCCTTTAGGAAACTCAGGAGACCGTTGTGTCCCTACTGACTATTAGAAGGGATAAACAGTTGAGCCGGTGAGAGGAGAGTAAGAGGCAATATTTTGTCATTGTAAAGAGATTTCATCTTAGGAGTTCTGACAAACCTGTCTAGATACAGGGGCAGCGATGGCAGAAGAGGAGTGAAAAAGAAACACATGTTGCCTTTATCAATATATCTGGAGATGGAACAGCATGGGAATTGTGAAGCATAATCCTATTCAGCGTCTGTATCTCTGTGAGCAGTTGTCTTGTGATTCCAGGCAAAGCAGCAACAACCTCGGTGGCTCACTGCCTTTTTATGTCCAGACTCTTAGAGAAGCTTTTGACAATTATGGAATAATCTTGGTTTATAGGTACCACCTTACATGGGTGTCAGGACAGCTTGAATCTGTCAAGCTGTTTTAGGTAGTGCTTCACAGCAGCGTAACTTCTCTCTGCAAATTCACGATGCCTCATATCTGCGTTTTTCAGCAGCGCTGCTTGTTTGATTTTCCTGTGTATTGCCTTCAGTAGGCTGTAACTCAGCAGTTGAGTGTCAGGCTCTCTAGGGTATGCATGGATTTTCATATTTATTATGTTGCATAGGTAACCCAACGTATTGAGAATTCTTGTTTAATTAGCAAGTAAGCACTGATAGAGTTTTTCTTTTAATTGTTTTCACATCTCAGGGAGCTATTGTATTGCCTTTTCAAATTATAAGACTTCTTTTCCTAAAACATTTTGAAGGAATAAAATTTAAGTTAGCATTTTATAAACTTCTAGTTCTACATAGAGAAGCTTCAGCAGTGTTAGAATGGGACAAACATTTGCAATAAATTACAGTTGCTAGCACTGACTTCTGTGAAATACTGTGTGTGTTATTGTTCCATACTCGCTGTAAGTTTGCATCATATATCTCCTGCCTTCCTGAGGCATGTTCACCATATGTTGCTGACAGAGATAAGCAGAATATTACCACGTGAGAACTAATGTATTTACAAAGGCATGGGAGTTGGGTTTAATGCTGCCTATAAAAGTCAGAGTTGTCATCGTGCCTGGAAGCAAGTTAGCATTGTGCTAAGGAGGATCTGGAGATCTGAGGCAGCATAAATGTATGGATACCCTGCTGATAGTAATTGTTTTGACAGAAGAGTTTCTTTCTGTACTGAGCTAACCATCCTAGTGTAGCTGCTTTTGGTGTTTTTCAGCAGAGCTTTGACTGGTGTCTTCTCTTCCTTGGAGCTATTGGATGATCCTTCTCGGAACTGTTCCCATTTGCAAGGATGGAATGCCACGCTGTGAATCAGCACCAGGGCAAGCCATATGTTAGCCTGATCTTGTAAAGTGCTGTGCAGCCTGAGCACCCTGGTGAGGCTTAGCTTTCTGCAACCCTGGATTCATGTTTCCAAGCCATTTAATATACAAAGCTAAGCCTGTAGGACTGTGCCATTTACTAGATTGCTGGATAATTCTGTTTTGTAGGAAGATAAGCATATGTAAATGAAGCTGCATGGAACTGTTGTATCGAGACCCAGTTCTTTCTGTGCTATGCCTGATTTTGAAGGTAAATGTGTTGCCTAGTTCTGAAGGGGTGGACAGGCTGCAACTACCTCCAGGGTCTTCCACTTCAACCACTTACCTGGGTCTTTTTCCTCTCTTATGAGGCATTAAGTTTTCCCAGATGTAAGCCAAAATACATTATGTGTCATTCTGCAGGTACAGAGTGCGTGAATAAATACCTTTACCAGTGTCTTGCCTGTTTCTATGAAGCAGCCTTTGGCAGTTCTGTGTACTAGTTACTTGTAGTTTTAAAAATGCCAACTGTAGCTGGCATAGGAAAGTTGCTTCGTAGAAAGCTTCGTTATATGGGGATTGGAATTGGACATGCTGGAATAGTTCTGTGTCTTAGAAGTTAATTTATAGCTTGACTTAATCCTTTACATGCCCTCAAATCTGTAGTCTGTTAGACAACTGTCTACAGAAATATCTTTGGATTTCAGCAGATTAGTCCTCAGAGTTTATTTTGGAAAAATACAGAGATCCTAAAAACGGATGGACTGCCTCACTGGGAAATAGTTAATGGCATGGATATTTTATTACAAAGAGGTTATAGAAAAGTCAGTCTCTTCTAATATGAACAGCTTAGTGAATGAAAGTGATAATGAAGAAGGTGGAATCAGCCACCCCCTTTTGCTCTGGGCACTAGCTCAGAAAATAAGTTGGACTTTTTTTTTTTTCCGCTGACTTATTTGAAGGCTGGGTGAAATATTGAAATAACTTGAGAATTAAACAATATTTTTTAAGCTACTTGTTTTTCATTTCTGGTAGATTAATGCTAGATTCAAGACAGCACTTCTGTTACCTTATCCGTTTGAACTGGACTTAGAGAAATCTATTCCTAGGGCTACCATGCCAGTCAAGGTTAAAGAAAAGGGAAAAAAAGTCAGCACATCTGTAATCACTACTGATTTCATTATACTTATTTACATATGGTCTTTTCCTCCTTCTGGTACACTTTTTTTACATTAATGCTGCCAAGATATTTTCCCTGTTTAGTAAAATCATCTAGTGCAAATGAATGTATTTGCAAGGCCCACTACTGGTTAAGTTTGCCTTCATTTAGAAGGCTTCAATTTCTGTTCAGGATTTTATTGAGTTTTTGCTTGATATATCATCTCATTGATAGCTCTCCCACTCCATAAATGCATGATAAATCCTGAAATGTCAAGGTAACGTGGAAGAGATGTGGAGTCAGGCTTGTATTGTAGTTTTTCTTTTGCTGTAGTGTATTGAATTGCAGTCACTTCAGGACAAAGGAAATCAATGTTGCTGTATCCATGGGAAAATGCCTTGGAAATAGATTAAAACCTGTTAAAATAATTTGCCTGGATTTAGTGGATCTGTCAACTGAAGCAATGCAAATAACTTCTAAGTCTTGGAACTGAATGGCAGCAGGGCAGGGGGAGGGGAAAAGGCTGATTAGAAAGAAATGGGAGGAGGATTAAACCAAACTTTCCCAGATTAGTGTGCTTAGCAGTGCAGTATTACCACTAGGTCAGCAGAGCAGTTTGCCTGTTTCCTGTTCCTTATGCAATGGACTGTGTTTCAACTTGCTAGCTTGATTTGATTTGTTTACAGCTTTTGAGTGTGTGTGTGTGTTGTTTTGATTTTTTCTTTGGGTTTTTTTTTTTCCAAATGATACAATGAATGATTTTGTACCTCTCATGGGGACTAAGTCTGGAAGGTGTTGGGAGGGAGGGTGAAGGACCCAAGATTAACTCTTCCACATGGGTAGGGATTGGGTAGCAAGTTTTTTTGTGGTGTTCTGACACTAAGAACTGAGCCAATAAATGAAAAATGTGACCAGTTGGCAGCAGTGGGTTGTGAGTAATGCATGGAACTGTTGTCCCCAAATCAGCCTAAAATCCCAAAGTAAGTTTTGTGTCAGGCACATCTCTCAATTTGTTCTATATATGGAGTAGCATGCTATGAATGTCTGCTTGGGGTCTGTAATTAACTGTTCTCACCTAATTGTATACTGGGAAATGTGTTAATTTACACCCCTTTGAGATCCTCGGGGTTTATGTATTCCCCCATTATCCTGTCACATACTGGAGACTACTCCTGGGGAGTGGTGATCACTGGAAGATGCTTATTCCTCATACCTCTTTACATTGCCCATCTTCCAACTGCCCCACATAGATCAGTAGAAGCTTTGGGGATGGTTAACACTTATGCCTTTGGTCGGGTTTTGTGTGTTTTGTTTTGGGGTTTTGTTTGTTTGTTTATCAGCCTGTTATTCTGAAGCTTCTTTCAGTGTTAGCAAATTTAAGCCAGAAGCATGTATTTTCCAGATTCAGAGCAGATCACAAAACTGCAGACTTTGCAGGAATAAGTAAATTGAAACAAACAGGGGGAAAAGAGGCATGTTTCTGGTACTTGTTTATTTCAAAAGATTTCTCGCACCCTGGTCCAGCTGTACAACTTAACAGGTGGCATCACAGTTGCTGTGTGAGGACTTAGGGCTGGGTAAGAACTGCAAGAAGACTATCTTTGAGGTTGTGTTTATGAAAAAGATGCCAGGTCTGAGAACCTGTGCTTCTTTTTGTAATCTTAATTTCCACCCCCATGCATACAAGCAAACTCTTTTATGTCTTCTGTATACTTGCAGGGAGTCTTATCCTCCCTGTCATAAACTCATTGCTTGCTAGATCCCACTTTGAAGGTGGCAAAGTCTCTCTGGTGTTCTTACTGCTTGGTGGCAGATAATTAAGGCTCATTCCTATCCATGCCTGAGCCTTAACACGGTTTGTTTTTTACTATAAGGTAGAACATCCTTTTCCATCCTCTGGCTTGGGAAATACTTAAATACCAAGTGTTTGTGTAAAGCTTTTTCATTTTAAAAACGACATAATCTGCATAACCAACCTGCAAATCTTGCAGGAATCCTTGACATTATTGTTGTATGGAAGTGTAGCACTTACGACTAATTGGGCTGAGACAAGAAACAAGGCTAATCCGTCACTGTGAAGTGAGAATAGTCATGGGGTGTGCATGATCCGAGCGTGGGCTCACATTATCTCAGCTCTGACCTCTTGTTTGTACCTCAGAAGGCCTCTGCTGTGCCATCTCCTCCTGCCTGTGAGCGTTATCACCATGGCATTTTAAGATAGTCAGAATTATCTTGTTCAGCTTTTCCTGTCATGTTCACGTGCAGCTGCTGGTACCTAGGCTGTGCCTGGTTGCTTTTGGCTTTTTTTTCCTGCCCTGAGCACTTGGGCACACTTTAACACTGAGTGAACGTGTGGGCCCTGCTGCCCATATGAACCCCCGTTCCTGGCGTGCCAAGGCGGTGCGGAAGTACCAGGCTGCAATGCAAGATGTCACAGGTGGCATCAGGCCAAAGCAAAGGGTGTTTCAGAGTCTCTGGCCCAGATAGTTCTCTGTGCTGTGCTCTGCTTGCTCAGGATGACAAGGGACAATAAGAGAGCACGCAAGCTCTGTCCCAGTTTTAATGGTTTTCTGTATCAGCCCTAGTATAAAGGGTTCTGTTAAAGTAGTTCAGAGATTTGCTCCTAGTTTTACAAACTCTCTATGGCCTTATGTATTTGGAGACAGGAATAGTTCGTTAAGGTTTAAAATTAAAGTTACTGGTTTTCTGCCTTACTGAGGATGAGAAGGATCTGATAGGGGTTAAGACAGATGTCAGTTACCCCTTTCCCTTTTTTATTTTAAAGTCCTTGTTAACAAATCAGGGACAGAGTAGTTGATATGCTAATGTTAAGAATACATTGATTAAAGATTGAAGTATCCAAATGCTTGTCTGGGTTTTCCAGCTGTCAAGCAAAATTATACGCCTTCCCTACAAATCTGGCCTGGCGTAAGCATGTCTTAAGTGTATGTGCACTTCCATTGGCTGGTGCAGCCAGGAGAAGAGAGATGTGCTGGTTTGTGCTCCTATAGCCACTTAAAGTGCTGTAGTTACATTGGTACATTCCCTGGGCATGAATGCATTATGCACATCTACTGGCTCACTTTATTGATGTAGATTTTGGGGACAGATGATTAACCATTATGAAACATTCTTATGCTGGTATGGCAGCCTGTGTGCTTGAGGTTGTTCTAGTTTTGTTATTTTCTTGTGGTGGGGGGAGACCCAAGCCTAAAACTAAACCCCAAATCTTAGCTGTATTCAAAGGAGTTAAACTGTAGATCTGAAGTATGTACCTCTTACTACTGCTTCTCTATTGTCATGGTTTAAGCCCAGCTGGAAATTCTACCAGCCCTGTTTCTGGGGCTTGCTCAGCCCTGTTTCTGTCCCCCTCACCCTAGTGGAATGGGGAGGAGAACCAAGGTAAAACTTGTATGTTGAGATAAAAGAGTTTAATAATTGAAAATAAAGTAAAATACAGTAATAATGGTTAATGGTAATAAAAGGCGGAAAACCCCCAAGTGATGCCCCCTGCAATTGCTCACCACCAGCTGACCAATGCCAGAATCCCCTTTCCCAACCCAGACTGGCCTCCCTTTGGGGTTACTTGTCCCAATCTATGTACTGGGCATGATGCTCCATGGTATGGAATATCCCTTTGGTCCTTTTGGGTCATCTGTCCCAGCTGTGCTCCCTCCCAGTTTCTCCTGCATGCCCTCTTACTGGCCGAGCGTGAGACAAGGGAAAAAAACCCTTTACTGAGGATAAACACAACTTCGCAAAAATCCAAAACATTAGTGTGTTATCAGCACCATTCTTACTCTGAATCCAAAACACAGCACTGTAACAGCTGCTGAGAAGAAATGAACTCTGTCCTAACTGGAAGGAGGACATCTGTGCAGGTATTTTGGGACTAGTTGTTTGCACACAGCTGAATGTTTGTATAAGTAGTTTCAGATTCAGTGGACGCTGGTAACAAAGTAGTGGTAACAGCAGCACTAGGGACCTTTCATTATTTCTATTAACATATCATTTTTGTTTGTAGAATGAAATGTGTCTTGCCACACAACAGCTTTCGAAGCAGCTCCTTGCCTATGAAAAGCAGGTATGTTCAGCACGTGACTTTGATTTCTTTTCTGCCTCAGCACTTGCGAAGAAGTCTGTAAATAGTGTGTTTTCTGGAAGTGCTCAGGGCATTTTTTTTCATTTGGTTTCATGTGAAGGCAGTTGTGAACTTCCCCAGGATGTTCAAGGAAGTTGGGTCATTTCTGAGAATCTTAAAAAAAAAAGAACCAACCAAACAAATGAAAAAAAAAATCGAACCAAAAAGGTACAAAATCTGAGTTAATAAATTTATGAAGATACAAGTCAGTTTGTTCCAGTTCTATGACTTCAAAATTAGTATAATGAGAATTAAGTGTTGTCCAAAATCCATTCATTTAATGCAAGAAGAGCAGGGTAAAAGAATGTATATGAATGAGTTCCTGTTTTTACATTTATTTTTATCATTTGTTGCATTTTGTAGAAATATTCATTAGCTTTGTAGTAAAACATGTGTTGTATTTTATATTCATCTTTATTGATTTATGGACCAAACGTGTGTTTCTATTTCCAGCATTTTGCCTTAGGTAAAGGAGATGAAGAAGTGATATCCACCCTCCATTATTTTTCAAAAGTTGTGGATGAGGTAATTTGAATTGCTAATACTCTCTTTTTACAATACAAAATATTAGTGGTTTTTCTTTGGGTCTGTCCTTTTGATTCAGAGCCTTCCCACTGAAGGCTAATTTGTGCCTGGGTTTTAGAGTAATTTAATTCTGGATAGAGAAGTTTGATAACACCCTTCCGTAATGGTTAGAGCTGTTTCTGTGGCTTCATCCCAAATGCTATCCTCAGAGCAAAGCTGAACTTCCTAAGGGAACTTAAAAAGAGACTAAAAGAGGATGTGTCATCTAGGCTGGGGCAATCTTTTATTTAATTCCATATTAAAATGACACTTATATTTCTAAGCTTTAAACACTGCAGTTTGAGCCAAAACTTGCCAAGTATGGATGCAGGGCAGCTGTGAATGGGTAAAGCTGCAGTTTAGTTGCTGTGAGATGGTGCAGAATCCAGAGATGTCTGGGGCAGGCTGCAGTACGGTGTGGTGAAGACAGTGAAGCTGTGTGCAGTGCATACCCCCACTCCCTGGAGGTTTCTGCTAAGTACTGGGAGCCTTTGTAAATGCTTTTGTTAGACCTGCCCGTATAACATTTCAATATAGCCTTGGTATCTGGGTCCTTCTTGCTTAGGTTTCATTTGTCACATCACTCTCTCTGCTGTGAGCAGCGCTGTGCCATCAGAAAAGTCTTGTTCTTGTTAGTCTACTTCCAACTTCGATTAAGAAGTCAAAAGGCTGTACTGAGGTCTGCTGTTTGGAAGAGGAGAGAGGGTTGTGGGACAAAAAATAAGTTAAAAATTTTAGAGCCCGTGGATAACTCTTAAGGATGTAGTGAGAGGAATCCCAAAGGTTTACTTTTATTTTTAGGCTTTTCTTGCTGCATGTGTGTTCTCAGGATACTTGAAAGGAGCGTTTGTTATCACAAGTCTTGTAGTTGCTTATGTGAACTCCAAATAAATCAAAATAAGAACTCTCTCCTTCCCAAGTACGAGAGAACAGTGCCATTTGGGGTCAGAAAGCTGAAAGCCTCTGCTCAGTTCTGTCAGTCACATTTTCCCTCATAAGAACCTGCTTTATTCCTCAGCCTCCTTTTCTGTGTGTTAGCTACTCTTTGTGCTTGTTTTAGTTGTCTGTCCTATCAGCATTGAATTGTGTTGTCTAGTGGGAAATCGTGGCTTCATCCTTACCTGCACGAGGCTGCCTAGAGGTCTCCAAGACACTGTGAGCAAAAAGGCTGGATGTCACATCAACGTGAGGCACCCTCCTGCTGCTCCAGCAGTGTGGTTGATAGCTGTCCTACCTGCACCCATCTCATATTCTTAGCATGCCACTGTTGACATGAGAGCCTTGCCTGCCTTCATCCTAAATGGTGTCACAGGAGAGCTTTAAAAGAGCTGTGTGCTGAAGTTTAGAAACACTTACAAAAACAGGAATAGGGAAACTGCTGTGAAGGTAAAATATTTGAATGGGACCTTTCATTGTGGCTGTCCCCTGTTGTGATTGTGTCCTGGGTACCCCTTGTTCATGGAAAGACATTACAGTCATGGTGGTGGGACTGTAACTCCATGGCATAGAGACTTCACATAAACAGGTTAATAAAGGATAATTATAGTTTAAATCCTGTTGGGTTAAGCATTAGAATTAACGGTCAAGTGAATTGCCCTAATCCGTTATGTGGGAACTGAAAAGTTCTTGGATCCTTGGGAAATACCAGGCAGGAATGAAGCATTCAGGGAGACATCCCCATCTGTCTCAGGTACCTTGAGAAGTGTATATTAAGCATTGAAATACATTATATCCGCTGGGCACAAATTGCGGGGTGTGTTCTTATTTACATTGTGTCTTAGAACATTCCTCTGTTTCAGCTCAATATTCTTCATTCTGAACTGGCAAAACAACTTGCAGATACAATGGTTCTCCCAATAATACAATTTCGAGAAAAGGATCTCACAGGTAAATGTTATTCTAAGTTTCCGTTTTCCTCATGTGTTCTTTCTTGCTTATTTCACCATAAACTGAGACATAATGCCATGTATTAATTTGTTCTTTGATGATTCACAGAAGAGTTTTTTGGAGTTTTTTTCTGCCACGGAATTTCATTGACAGGTGCATGCTTTTACTCACACAAAACCAGTTCAAGTTCACCACATAACATTTTGTGCAAGCTTAAAAATACACCTTTGTTCTTTGTTGGGTCAGTGTGCTTTTACACCAGTGTAATTTCACTGAAGTCATTGATGTTGTAATTGCCAGAAGGGAAATTTAACAGTTAATTGGGCTTGCAAACAGTTTTTATCCCACTTCAGAAGTTTGGGGCTGTTTGACAAGCACAAGCAAGAATGTTGTTCTAACTTCAGAGAGTAGTGTATTCCCTCCTTTTTAAGGCATCAGTCCTCTTTAAGTCCTTGCCATGCAAGGGTAGTTCCAAGTTACCTGATTTCACAAATCTGGAAATTCATTACTTAAACAGCAAGGCAGTAATGCAGACATTTGACGTAACTTCAAAAGAAACAAGTTCATATTCAAGGTCAAGGACATCTTACCTACTTATGCAACAGAAATGTGAGTTTTTACAGCAGCATTTCTTTCTTTCTTTTCTTTTTTTTTTTTAAAGCCCACTGCTCATTTCACTTGTCACAGTCCCACTTATGTCCTTCTTGTAGACATCATTTTGATGGGAGGCAAAACAACAGCAAAATAATGACTGGTTTAAGTTCCTGATAGTATCTGATTGGAAATTGTGAAGACATCCAGGTGTCTATGTTAATGAATTCATTGTTAATCATATACTGTCAAATATACAGCAGGATTTGGATGGTAGGATGTTGATTCTATAAACACTTCCCCACTTCTTTAATGTGACCTCAGAGAGAGTAATTCTGTTTCCATATTTACGGATTCTTCCCTCTTGTTCATTAAAAAAAGATATGAAAATGCATATGAAGCCTGCAACCAAAGCTTCAGCTGCTGCATGACAAAAACCAAAAGTTTCTTCAACTTCCTGGATATCAATTTTTTTTTTTAATTCAATCCATCACAGCATCCATTTTTTCCTGATGCAGTTTGTAGGACACCATTTTTAGTAGAGACCTGTACACGCTGGAATTTCGTAGAGGGATTAAACAAGGAAGCAAGGAAGATTAACTGTGTTACTGCTTTTACTTTTGATCTTGTCACATCTACACATTGAATACTGTAGAAACTTCTAGATGCAAGTTAGTTACATGTGTAAAAACTTTCTGTCTTTCCGCATCTGAGTCATAATGAAGTATTTGGGGGAAAAAAAGGTGGAGTGAAACTGATTAATGAGTAGAGTGTTAAAAATAATCAGAGACCATGATGACATCCTACAGTTTCCCCTTGGTATTTTCACAGTTGCATAATGTCTGTATTTGTGATTGTGCTTTCTTTGTGGCTTTTTGAGAGAGTTTTTCCAGTTGCAGCATATGTTGGTGGGGACACTAAGAGTAGCTTGTGCCCAACGCTTGTGAAGTTGTTGCCTGTTTAGTCTGTCTTCTCTCTGCCTGTATCAGAAACTCATGGCCAGTGTTTGTAATGCAAGCATCATAGCCAGCAGTCAGGTGTGTTAGATACATATCTCTTTACAGAGCAGCTTAGCAAAAAATGTTCCACACTGAGGAAGATTGATGTACAGGAAAAAGGCTTTAGTTCATACGTCTCTGGATCTTAAATTTCTCAGTATCACATAAGTGCTGTCAGGAAGTTGTTCAGAACTGCTGATCTTTCATGATCTTTTGTCAGAATAAACATAGTGAAATGGTGCTTCTTTGGAGAAATGACACGGGCAGATAAGGCATCTTTTTTGTAGTGACAGCTTGCTCAATAAAATAAACTCACTCCACCCTTAATCTGCCTATTCATTTCTCTAGCAGCTGATCTGGTTTAGCATTTTCAAGACAGGTACAATGTATACATCTCTGCTGTGAAAGGGCTGGAGTGACTTGGGCAGCAAATATGCCGTAAATAGTCTCAGTTGAACCAAGTGTTAACAGCTGGTTTTACTTTGAATATTTGGTTTCTCTTTTCCAGAAGTAAGCACGTTGAAGGATCTCTTTGGCCTTGCTAGCAATGGTATGTGTCCCTGTTTTGTTTGTATTCATATGCAGCTGTTAGAGCACAGAAGACATGTTTAATCTGTGCACACACACATCACATTTCTAAAAAAAAAATAATATTCCTTGTCTACAGAACATGACGTGTCCATGGCAAAGTATAGCAGGTTACCGAAAAGGAAAGAAAATGAAAAGGTAACAAATATGAAAGGGAAAATGAAATGTTTTTGTCAGCCATTCTGTCTGCATCATTGTTCATTGTGAACTTGGGAGAGTTCATTGCTTAAATTCACAGTAGCTCAGTAATACTTGTGATTTCATTTCTAAGCAGACACAAAGCTTTTAAACATCAACTCAGCAGTTACACCTGTTTTCTCCAAGTTAGGTGAGTGATCAAATATTGTGCTCAACTAGAGCCCTTCAGATCCATGGGAGCTTTTCAGATAGAGGCAATCCAAGTGACTATAAATAGCTTTGTATGGGCCTACTGTTGCACAGCTGAGGCGGTGATGCAGTATCACTGAGTACAATTCATTGTGAACTGCCACGAAGCCTTGTGTCTGCTGTTCCTAAAGCATTCCATTTCTTTGCATGTACCTTCCTGTTAAACTACTCTGTATGGACTGTCATCCCACTTAACAATGCACATAACTCTCTTGGTGGGATTGCTCTACATTCCTCCTTCTGTGCCCACTGGATTGCTATTCTGAAATACATTGCTTTGTCAAAAAGTGTGTGACTGGCCCTGTCCTGAGAGTGAATCTGTTCTACAGGATGGTCCTTGAAAGGAAATGCCTTACGGAACACAATGTGATATAGCATACTGTGAATTATTCACCTCTGCATTCTGCACTTGCAGACTTGTGTTGTGATCTCAGCTGCACAGAGATCTGATCCAGATTTTCAGTGGTGGTAGTTACGTAGTTTGTAGTCACAGGGGCTCCCCAAATGCTGAAGGGCTGACATAGAAGGGCTTGAAGTACTTGCTTTGGGTTTTGGATTTGCTTTCTTTATTTCTCATCCTTCATTTTAACCTGGAGAAGTTCTGTAATGAGAGTAATTTAAAAATAACTTGAAGATAATCCGTAAATGTATCCATATACACAGTAACACTCTGTCAACCTCTTTATTGTTTTTTATTCAGCTTAAGGCAGAAGTGGCAAAAGAAGTGGCAAATGCAAGGAGAAAGCAGCACCTTTCATCCCTGCAATATTACTGTGCCCTGAATGCTCTGCAGTACAGGAAGAGAGTGGCAATGATGGAACCTATGCTAGGATATACACGAGGACAGGTATTGACAGTAAAGTGTCTGTATCACTTAGACATGTTCCTGGGAAAAGTAATACCTTGTAGCTCTGGTTTTATTTTGAGAACTGACAAATTACAATGAGGATGGGGAGGGGGGAACAATTTGCATTCAGCTTGCCTAGATTCTAACAACAGATTTTGTTTGTGGCAGATAGCTGAATGTTTAGATACTCAGGAAAGACACTAATGAAAAGAAAACCCAATACACTTCTATGCAAAATCAGCCTAGGGTTAGTTTTTTCACAGCTGAGCTGTCAGTGCAGTAGCATTTACTTCCACTGTTTACTCAGTCTGCACAAACTCTCCTATGTAGCAGTTCCCTTCCTGGCACATAATGTTCAGCATACTGATGAGCAGTGTGCATGATGGGGAACAGAGCATGCTCTGGAGAGCTGGAAGGACAGAACAGTAGAGAGGATTGACGATAAGGCTGGAAAATCCTTATTCTAATTTTTATTCTACCAGCAATTTGATAGTGCATTTCTCAAGTCTGGGAAATATATGACTGATAGTCTGACTCTCCAGGTTATCAGGAGGATCAACAAACTAGTATTATCACAGCACTTGATTCTCATTATCACTCACTTTAAGGATCTTATGTGCTTTTGACTTTGATGAAAGAAAGTGTTTGGAAAATAAGAATTGGGCTTTGAAAAGAGGAAAAATTGATGTGGTGCTCTGTTTGAGATTGTAGTGTGGCTCATCATCTACATCATCCTGTCTTTTGCGGCCCATGTGCCTCATTTAAAATAGGTAGTAAATGAGGATTCAGTCACTTTCCCCACCATGGGAGTTCACACTGCTTCTCTGCTGTAGTTATCCTGAGTAGAACTGCATTGGTTTCCTTTACTGGAAGCCAAACAGAACTTTCTTTCCCAGTACTTTATCTGGCAAAACTGCCTTATCTCAGTGCTTTATACAGGGAAGTCTCAGGTTGTCATGGGAATGACTGAATAACCAGAAGCCAGTTGATGTTGATGCTTAAATATTGTGAACTGCCTTTCAGCCCAAATATGTATTTTCTTAATCAGTTACTCAAAACCTGTATCTGCTGTTTCACATTTCTAACAAATGAGTAGTTCACGTGGAATTTTTGGGAAAAGCAGTGGCTAATAGAGGGTTCATTTGACTGAAAACTGACATCAGCATCTAAGCTAGGTGTGTCAGTCTATCATCAGTGGAATTTAGAGCTCTTCCCTCCTGAAGAAGGCTTCAGAAATAGAATAGGTGAATCATTCTTTAGGAGGGCATTCTTTCTTTCCTTTGTAAAGGGAGCCTGTGGTCAGTAACATGGTTGCAGAAATCTGAATCTTGGGAATCCTACATCCCAAGATTGGGGAGTGAAATCAGAAGTAAAAGTGGATGAAATAGCTAATAAATTGCTTAACATCCAAGAATTTGCTTTTACATTTCTTCCCAGAGTAGATCACTGATTTTTATTTGTTTACCCTAATTAATTGCACACACATGCTAGCCATGTCCATGTTTCACTCAGTTGCCAGTAGGCTCTAATGACTGTGTGCCTTGCAGCAGATAATGCAAGGTCAAGTCTACACCAAGTGCTTCGCTTCTGTTGTGTGCCCGCTGAGCCATACCAGTTAAGAGAATTAATCTTCTGTCACAAAATGTGCACTTTGGCCCTAGTAACTTTTTTTCAGCTCCTTCAGTAGAACAAAACCCATGGTAAAAATGTAGTTGATATAACCAATTGCCCTGGAGTTTTCTGTAAGCACAGCTACTTTTCTGACTGACTTTGCTATATAACACTTTGAAGACTTTCATGTTGGAGTTGGTAATCCAGGTTGGACTACTAAATCTAATGGATGATTTGTGTCCCCTTCCCTTTGATATGGTGGTGTTGCACACAGCAGCTCCTAACACCACAAGCCCCAGCTCTGCCCAGTGCTAGTGTGAGAGAAGCTACCTGTTCCCTTCTTTGAGTCATTTAATAAGTTCATTGGAAGCATACCTGTCAGCAAGCAGCAGCTTATCTGTGTGTGAAAGGGTGGAGAGTTGCAGAAGTGGGAAGTGCCAAGAAAGGCAACGCAGCTGTTTTGCCCATGTGTTTGATCGCCCGCCAGAAGTACCAGTCATAATGGGAGCGCTGTTCACACTCCCACAATCTGCTACTTGTCTGCCAAAGCCAAGAGAACCTTCAGTGTCCTTTTTCTTGGTATTTTTCAGATCAACTTCTTTAAGAAAGGAGCAGAGATGTTTTCCAAAAGAATGGACGGCTTTTTGTCATCTGTTTCAGACATGGTTCAGAGGTAACCCAGTGTTTTGTTTGCTTTTGTCATTCCACTGGAGTCCGAGCAGCAGCGCTCTAACCTTCGGCACATTACCAGAGAGAGCCTCTTTTTCTTTCCACTTAGGTTCCTTCCATGCTTACATGGCATTGTTGGGCATATTTTGTTAAAGCAACAGATAGAAAGGAGATGTCTATACATGGAAAAGAAATTGCTGTCTGTACACTGCAGAGAGTATTTTTACAGTATAGTCAGAAACTATATACTGTAAAGTGTTCACATGCTTTCTTACATCCCTGTGTCTCTTCATGAACAGAAAAGCATGGAATTTGGGCTAGAAATGGGTTAACAGTATTAATATAATAGACTTAAGGTGCTTTATGAATTAGAGGTATTTATATTTACTGGGTCTTCTGTAATAATACAGTAACAATAACCCATTAACCTCTCAAATAAGGATTTAGGGCCTAAAGGGTTTGATGGTGTAGCTACACAAGGCAAACAAAACTCCTCACCCTAGGGAACATACTCTTCGCATCCAGTGTAGGCTGTATTAGTCCACTGAGTTCAGCCTGCTTTGGCTGAGTCCTACATTTCAATAAACTGCTTTTGTACTCCTAATTTTGTGATCATTTTTTCTTACACCTCCCCTGCATGTCTTCTACTTGTAGTGAAGATTGACATTTTCTTTATAATTAAATCCCTGTAAATGTAAACTTTACACTTGAAATGTAATCATAATAGAGAGAACATTATTCATAGAATCATAGAATGTTAAGGGGGCAGGAATGGACCTTAAAGATAATATAGTCCCAACTGAGTCCTTGACTTTACTGCTCCATATCTTTCATATCAAGCTGTAGCCAAATCATTACTTATTCTCACTCTGGTGGCACTTTAAATAATGCATACTTGTTAATTTGAGAACCATGCTACAAACAAGTGCTCTGTACAGTAGATTATTTCACTAAATGATTCTTTACTTTCTGTACTTTTATATTTACTTACATATCTTTGCACACTCACTTGTGAAATAAATCCCTCTACACAGTCTATACAGTATTTGTACAGACTGGAGGACAGATTTTAAACTCCATTGAAATAGTGTCTTTTGTTTGGTAAGTCTAAGGCATCTTGTGCCTTACAGGCACAGGGAGGATCCTGCCATTGGATCCTTACCGTAGAATAAGCCCTTGTTTTCCAAAGTCTGATGGGTTTGAGTTTTGGACAGTGTACAGTAGTAAATGGAAGCAAAAATAGGCTGCTCAGTTATTTTGCTGAGTCTGGTTTTTGTGTTTTAAGTCTGTCACACAGTAAAGCTTGAAAGTAAACTCAAATGTAACTGGTAAAGGAGTGCGATGTCTTTGGAAAAAGCAAAAGAGAAGCTTGTAAAATTCTGAATGGCCACTGAAAACTGTGCTGCCCACTCCTTCCTTAGTGCTGGGGATCACAAGGCCTCAGTGAGTCAGATCTGCTTGCTAGTGAAGCTAAAAGCTTATCACTTGTCAGATTTGTTCTTTTGGAACAACAAGCTGATGTGACCCATTGTGCAGCTACAGAATTTCAGTGGTGATGAGGTCTTGCATCTATTTAAGCTCATTGTGAAACAGAGTCTTCATATTTAAAAGCCACATGGCTCTCTGGTCCTGTTGTGTATACCGTGTGTTTTATGCTCGTGTTCTTCAAAAGGTTTAACTGCTTGGGCAGGAAGGAGGGAGGAAATTACTGTGGCATAGGTACAGGTAGTAACGACTTTCTAAGGTATGCAGTGACAAGTAACCTTATGTATTCTAGCCTGGATACAGTTAATAACTCCTCAAGTTTGGAAAATTTAATAATATCACCAGTAGCTGGGTACCAGCTGGGCTTTGTCTCACTGGTTACAACCCTTTCAGCTCAGTAGCCCAGCCATGTTTCTACCCATCTTGAAGTGGACTTCTCCATTTGTATTTCACCAGTTGGGGTGTAAGGATTCTGTGGCAGACCATGTGAAAGGTCTTGGTGAAATCAAGTGAAACAGCATCCACTGCAATGCAGCATATCTGTACAGGTGCACTTGTTGGGTTAAATTTCACCCTCTGATGCCCCTTCACAGTTACCACTTTCAGCAACCTGGATTTTTACCAATACATTTAAAATCAGTTCAGTTTAGCCAGCCTGCACCAAGGATGTTTTCTGAATCATGCCAAAGCAGAACACAGTATTACAAACAAAAAATTAAAGCTGAAATGAGACTTGAGCTATATATTTTGTTACTGTATTGTTCTGAATTCATGGAAACCTTACCATTGAAAATCCGGGACCAGTTAAAAGGTGGTCTCAAGGCAGGAATTCCTGTGGGTTACAGGCTTGCAGGAATTAGACAAAATTCTGTGAAAGTCAAGAGATCCTCTGGTACAGCCTGCTTTGAACTGTGCCACTATACTTGGGCAATGTCTGTATGTGTTCAGCAGTGTAAATTCATAGAAGCATTACTTTTAGAAGCTCTCTCAAAAAAATAAACTTAAGTCTTCTTTCTCAACACTTAAACATTTCTCATGTGCTCATTTCAGTATTATAAAACAGTATTTCCTATAAAGTCTATTCGAAAAATAAATTTCATCTTTGCACTACCCTCCAAGGTAATCTCAGCTGGTATTTTTGTTCATTTTGGCTTACAGATGTTGGCTGTATCCTGGTATAAAATGGCTAATGATGGCTTTGGGTTTCTTTTTGTGGTGGTGTTTTTTTTCCAGCATACAGGGAGAGCTGGATGTCGAAGCTGAAAAAATGAGAATATCCCAGCAGGACTTAATTGCAGTTAATGAATCTGTTTACACCCCAGACTCTGATGTAACTTCACCTGCCATCAATAGAAATCTCATCCAGAAGGCTGGCTACCTTAATCTTAGAAAGTAAGAAGATTGTTGTTATCTGCTGGTTTGTTTAGNGGAAGGGTCATAAAGACTCCCCAGGTAATGATGTTTGAGGGTCCTAAATCAGTGTGGCAGCTCTGCTTTTCATCCCCTGAGTACCTCTGTCATCTTTGGAAATGTGTTTTTTAAGCTTTAACCAAATAAGAGGCATTTGAGAATATTTTTCTGAAAACAGAAGTTTGCTTCTGATTAAATTTACCTAAAGGAATAATGTCCTGCATTCAAGTGGCTAAAAATTAGAAACTGATGAGGCTGGGTTCAGATTGTTCCCAGATCTTAAAGAAGACACGGTGTTTACAAAAACAAACAGCTAAATTTTGTAGTTAATACATGTTTTCATAAATGACCTCTTTTACATAAATAAAAGCTTTATGGACAATGCAAGTTTGTAACTTTGAATGTGTATCATATGTAGAGTTACCTCTGCAGATTTTACATATAAAATTTTCCATAAACTTCTACAGGAGTTTTGTATATTGGTGGCATATAATAACCCTATTTATGTGATTGATTAAATACCAGTTTATTATTTTGTTTATCTAGTAATTTTTTCTTTGTGAGGGGACATCTGTTAATTTCTCGTAATATTCCAAGAGCTGGATTACACTGTAATAGGAGTCTACAGCTAAGCAAGAGATGGACTTTGAGATACTACTGCAGTAGATACTTTTTTTCATTATGATTCTTTGTGCTGAAATTGCTCATAGTATTTCATGTCAGTTACTCAATACTCTTTTATTCCTTAACTAGAAGGTATCATTTTTAACTTGGATGTTTTAATTTAATTTTTCAGCTTTCATTAAGGATTAGTTTCTGCTAGGAACAGGTGCTGCTTTTTCTTCTTAACAGAGACCCATCATTAAAAAAAAAATGCCAGGGTGAACATAAAGTTCTGATTAGCATCAGGATATGTTTGCAGTTTCGTACCTGTTTGGAGTTACTTCTAAACAGTAACGAGTCTTTATCACTGCATCTTGTCATCAGTAAAACAGGTCTGGTGACTACAACTTGGGAAAGACTCTATTTCTTCACTCAAGGTGGCAACTTGATGTGTCAGCCAAGGGGCGCAGTAGCTGGAGGATTGATTCAGGACCTGGATAACTGCTCTGTTATGGCTGTGGACTGTGAAGACAGAAGATACTGCTTTCAGATCACTACTCCTACAGGCAAAGCGTATGAGACAGTTTTTGTTTGAGGACAGCTAGTCACACCTACCCCTTCAGATGCTCTTTCCTGTAAAACATGCTTGGTATAGTAGTAAGCTTTTCTGGGTTTCCAGAAGGGTGTTTCCAAATTAAAAGCATATTCCTTCCAGTCCTCCCCCACAAGTGCCTGAATGGCACATGTGGTGTCTTTTAGCTGCAGCTTATTCATGATTTTTGTTCCTTTGGTGGTTAATGGATGCAAAGCTTGGTGATATTATTATAAGCCCTGCAGTCAAACAGTCTTGGTGTCCACTGTTAGCACTTACACACTGTGTTTATATTTCAGGGGTATAACCCTTCAAGCAGAAAGCAAGAAAGAATACGAGGAGGTAAAAATATTTTCTTAATGTTATTATTCTCGTATACAAGTGAGCTCGAAGACTTCAATTTTATTTTTCCCTTCCAGTGGATATGTGCCATCAACAACATCTCCAGACAGATCTATCTCACTGACAATCCAGAGGTGGGAGCTTCTTTCCATCTTTCAGTCCATTCCTTCAACTTGCTCTCCCATTATTCCTCACAGGGTAATGTAAAGTACGTGTCTAAAAGAGCTATTCTGTCTTGTTTTCATAGGCAGCTGCAATCAAATTAAATCAGACAGCCCTGCAAGCAGTGACTCCCATTACCAGCTTGGGAAAAAAACACGAAGTTCAGCACCCCAGGTAACGTTCTCCCTTGCATGGAGCAGGGACTGTGTGCAATTGTATTGAGCCTGGGGCTGAGAGGTCTTAAGAAGATGTGGGGATTGTCACTGAGAAGTGACAAGTGCAGGTCTCTGCTGGTAATGCTGCTGTGAATATGGACAGGGCAGGGAGACAGATGGCCACCTGTGGCTGAAAGTCAGCCCATGCTCAGAGTCCATCTGCATTCAGGTTTACTATACCGATGTTTACTTTTGTCCTAAATAATATTAGGTTAAAAAAAAAGATTTTATTAGAGCTCTCAGTAACACGTAAATAGGAAAATACCTTATGTGTCTGCATAGTGGTTCAGTCCTGCTTTGGATTTTTGAATAATCTTGTCTCCCTTCCAGAGCAAAGGTAGGGTGTCACTGATTGATAGAAACATTTTTTTTTTTTCCATTTTCACTTTAGCCAGACTGTAAAGAATATGGAAAATGACAAAATAATTCCCACTGAATCAGCTGGCATTCAAGACTCCACGCAACTCATTGCCCCTGGAACACCAATTCAATTTGATATTGTACTGCCTGCCATGGAATTTCTGGACCAGAACAGAGGTGGCAGGTATGGCCAGAGACAGTGATCCATCACTGTAACTGTGAATTCAGGCAAGATGAAGTATTGCGGCATCTGTTTGTGGTGATGACCAGAATCTGGAATTAAAGTTTTAATTCTTCTTTCACAGGCGTGCAAACCCATTTGGGGAATCTGAAGACAGCAACAAAGATGAGGAGGAAGGTCAGTGCTTCTTTCATCCAGATAAAATTAGTCATGATTTTAGCTACCCAGTGTCTCTTAAGAAAAGCACCTGACATGATGGAGCAGAAGTAACAGATCATAGTAAAGTGACCTTCCTGTACCAGCACAAGTAGGGCTTGGCCCTGGCTGTTCTCTTCCCCTGTGCCTGGAACCCACAGCCCTGCCAGAAAACTGCTCTCAGAACCAAAGCAGTACCTACTGCTGTGAACATTCACCCTGCTTTCCCTTGCTCACCGCCAGCCATAAAGGGAGCCTGATCAAGTGCTGGCTGTGCTGCATAATGGCTGCTTAGCTGTCAGTAAGTCTCACGTTGACAGTCAAGGAGCAAGGAAGGGTTTGGTGAAAACCTCACTGGTCTCAGCTGCATGGAAGGTCAGAAGGACATAAAAGAAAGGGAAGAATGTACCAGGCTTAATGGAAGCCAAGGCTTGTGCACAGTCCTAAATCATCACAGTTTATGTGCACCTGAGAGCAAAATAGGCAAGGGAATTTTACTAGCTAATCAAATGAAGCATAAAGGACCAGTTACACTTTTAAAGCTTCCAGGCAACTGCAATAACTTCCTTCCCCACCTCCACACTGCTGCCTGTTCACACAGTTTGAAACTGGGTCAGGGCACTGTGTGACTCATGGCAGAAAGCCACCACTCATGACAGTCACCAACCACAGGCTTACTGTTGAATTTCCAAAGTGAATAAAATAATTCCATTGATACTTTGAGCTACTGGAAGACTGAAGTAGCACAGTGAAGGAAGTCATGGCTTTTCTCTTGCAGATTCCCTCCTGCAGCAGATGTTCGTGGTTCGGTTTTTGGGGTCCATGGCTGTTCGGTCCGATGAGACGTTCGAGGTGATTTATGAAGCCATGAGACAAGTGCTGGCTGCTCGGGCCATTCACAACATCTTCCGCATGACTGAATCCCACCTCATGATCACCAGCAAGAACCTGAGGTACTATAAAAGCCTTGTCAATATTCTGTTGTCTTCATACAGTTTGTGATTAATTATGTATGGTTGGTTTTGTTTTTCTAAGACATGCAACCTTTGAGGAAGCAAGAACCCAAGAGTCACTTTACCTAGAGAGAAATGTCTCTTTTCTTATTCTGTGGTATCGAGAAATGATCCTCCAGACTAAGTTGTAAGAATGTTCTATCAAAATCTAAGGGCTGCAGTGGGGCTATAAGACCCTGCAAAGATATAAAAAAAAGATGCAAAACAATGGCTTGAAAGATTCTCTTCCCTAACACTGTCCTTTGACAGTAGCATCACTGTAGGATATGCTGATATCACACATTCCTTTTAGCTGGGGGGTGTTTATGTCTCTCTGCATTTTCTGTTAACCCAGGCACGCAGGATCCTTTCCAAGTGACTCAGAAAGGTCCTCTGACCTGTACCTCTCAGGCAGCTGAGAGTCAAGGCCTAGATTTGAACCTTGCCTATCACAGCTAAAGCATCTGATTCTGTGCATGTTTCCTCATCTGTAAAACTACTAGAGTTACTGCCTTTCTATTATGAAGCCCCTTGAAATTACCAGAAATCACTCTAAAATATTTTTTTTCCCTACATGTAATTGCAGGTTAATAGATCCTCAAACCCAAGTTACACGAGCAAGTGTAAGTAACTTTTTCTATCACAGCCGTGACTGCTCAGTCACATGAACCTGAGCTAACCAGCTAACTTGAGCTGGTTAAAACAAATAAATGATTTATTTTACTTTTCCAGTTTGAACTCACCAGTGTGACACAGTTTGCTGCCCATCAGGAGAACAGGAGACTGATTGGCTTTGTGATCCACCTCAGTGAGACTCTGGGAGAAGAATCCATGAGCGCGTATGTTTTTGAGAGCAACACAGAAGGGGAAAAGGTTTGCACAACATTTATAAAATTCTTTATTTAGAAAACAGGTCTGTGGCTTCTTGGCTTACACATCTGGGAAACAGTGCTCTAGAAACAAGCAGCTCTATTTCTGGCCAAGAAAACCTGCGTTAACATGTGAGCATTTACTGGTTTATGTCTAAAAAGGACCAAATGAACAGATAATGCAGCATGTACAAGGAGAAAAGGATGGGATTGCTAATCCCAGCATTAAGAGAGATGGGAAAGGGCTGTCCAGCACCACTACTAACAAAAGGAATGTCAGCGATGTTGAGACATGGGCAGCTGTGAAGCTTTCACAGACCAGGCAGCCATACGTGCTGACAGCACTGGCTGTTTGCTGCATGCTGTAACAGAAATAAGGAGTGGGATGGAGAGCTTCTGTCCCTACAAACAGTAACACTCCCCAAGTGTGGAAATCAAGTCTGGTGAATAAAACTAACCAAGCTGAGTACAAAGATTTACCAGCCTCTGTGAGCGTTGAAGCTAAACCCGAGGTAATTTTCTTTATCTGTAGTTAGCATAGCAAATTGGTATTCCACCTCTGCTTTTAGGCCCAGTTTTAAGACTAAGTCTGCACTGACACTTCTGTGGTTTACTCTTAATTAAGGAACAAAAAAACCAAACCAAAACTGAACGGAACTTACATGTATTTCTTCTTTGTAGATTTGCTATGCCATTAGCTTGGGAAAAGAAATTATTGAGGCACAGAAGGTAAGTATGTTTCATTCCCCACATCTGTATGATACATCATGTTCTGCTTTTTGGCTGCACTGTCCAGGTACCTCTGGTGTGCATACAAAAAAAGAACTGCTACTCCTCCTAAGGGCAAAATTTTGCAGACGTTATTTAACACAGCAAAAATCAACTCAGTTTGATTTCACAGTAACGTGATTTGAGATAAAATGTGCCACCCCAAACCAAATTCAGAATTATATAAATCCAACTGTTCATGTCTTAAAGAAAGCTGGGAGCAAAGTTTTCAAAAAATCAAACCAACTCTTTGTGATGAAGTATAAATCACACACACTGTTGTTTCACTGTTAGAAACTTATATTCTTTCCTCCCCTAGGGATGAAAATCACAGTGTTATCCCACTTAAAATGAATGACAGTTACCCTGTCCCTTGTAGATACATTTTATCTATATAGATGTGACATTATTATTTGCTGTATATTTTTGCTGCTAAGATTTCACAACAAGTTGGGGAATGAGCTTTTAGTCACAACCACTAAGCCTGGGTATAATAAATAAATAAATAATTTAGACTTTAGTTACTTTTCTCCTTGCTTTTCAGTAACTAAAGAACAGCAAAATAAAGGCTCAAAATTAATTACTTTCTTTTCTTACATACCCAACAAGTGTCTTTAGTTAACCAAAAGGTATTATTTATGTTTCAAATCTTTATTCTAAAGGTTGTTTTAAAAAAAACCAAAAAAACCCCAAAGTTGCAAAACCTCAGCAAGAAGTACTGAGAAATGCGTGTTCCTCAAAGGCTGCTGCAGGTTGCTGACCTCTCTTTTTCTTCAGGATCCAGAAGCATTAGCTCAGCTAATGAAGTCTGTGCCATTAACAAATGATGGGAAGTTCATGCTCCTGAATGATGTGTCAGAAGAGGATGGAACCATGCATGAAGGAGGGGAGGAATCAGAAGCATAAGCAGCTCCTGTCACTTCCTGCAGCCTGTGTGGGAGCAGCAAAAGCAGGGAGTGATTTTGCAAGAATCTCTGGTTTTCAGTCACCTGCGCACACCTGAGGCCAGCTGCCCTTTCCTGCTGGAGAGCACCGGCGACTTTGCAGCGGAGTCCCTCTGGATTTACAGTGGAAGCACAGCAGGACCGGGCCCTGGAGGCGCTTTGCATTTGTGAATGTGTAGGGTAGAGCTGTGGCTGGAGCTGACAATCCTGGGCAGTGCTTCGGTGGGAGCCCTGTGCTGCTGCTGGGCAGGAGAGTGCAACTGTCAGCCACCCAGGGTTAATGGCATTTCTTATATTTACAGGGCCAGCAGCCTCTCATTCCACTGAAATTCGTGTGAGCTGCCAGCTCCTCTGACAAATATCAGGCCTCAAACTTCCTACCATAGTCAATTTTTGTAGTTTGCATGATTATTTGCATCTGAATGAAGATTAAAAATGCACTATCTACTTTATTTCAGATGAAGTTATTTTTAGTCTAGTTCAAGTGTAACAAGATTTACCTTTTGTGTTAGCCTATTTACAAAACAATTTGTTAAACACTAATTTTTTCCTATTAATATAATCTATTTTTATATTGCATCTAGAATAAGCTTACAAAACAAATCTAAGTGCCTACTCTTACCTTCCAGAGGACCGCACTCTCACATTCAGTAATTAAATAATGGACATAATGTACCTCCTTGATTTATTAGTCTAAATACCACTGACATGCAAACCTCAGAAGCAGGCAATGAATGTGGCATGTTAGTTGTGTGCAGTTTTTCTATGGTTAGGTTTTTTGCCAGAGATGGTAATAGCAGGACAAATAAGTACTTTTATAGTAAGAATTCTTTGTATTTTTAACATTGTGGTGACATGCAACAGCTGAGTCTACCAGCAACCTTTGGTTTTAAGAAACTGAGCAATAAAATGTTAGATTACAAGTCTACAATGTATTGACAAGTTTCATAGTACCTTCCTAAGATTAGACACTAGAGAGATTTGGCTAATAAATTTACATTTTTTTCCCCTCCTGAAAACATGAGCAACATTACTTTGCAAGAACAAACAAAATAGACAAAATAAATAGCTGTTACTGGGGGGAGGGGTGTAATCTGTAGCATAGTTTATATTAATTAAGATAAGGTATCTAGAAAAAATGGCTGACATCTTTCAAACTTGTTTAACTCTTCTCAGTCACTAGGAAACTAGATTTTCCATAAGCAGAATCTGTGCAACAGTATCTGAAGGATCCCAGATTGGAAGTGTTTGATGATTTAACTAGTTACTGAATGTTTAAAAGTACCGTGGAAGAAAACTGTTAGCTACTGACACAAAAACTTCTTCGTAAATAAAAGCTGAAGCTGTCTTATTAAAAAAATTAACACCCACCAAACTGGTGTCACTGAAAACACTAAGAATGAGGTTCTCAAAATTGCATTTATTAACACAGTTTTATGTACATAATGTTCTCTACTCACAAACCAAAGAGACTGGAGTAACAAAATACCCTTTTGTACAATGAGTTAGGAAACATTAA
This sequence comes from Edolisoma coerulescens, assembly GCA_013397115.1. Lineage (NCBI taxonomy): Eukaryota > Metazoa > Chordata > Aves > Passeriformes > Campephagidae > Edolisoma > Edolisoma coerulescens. Next base: position 785,363 of record VWZW01007315.1, on the reverse strand, counting down.
GTATTACATTTGGTCCTTTGTACCTGAGAAGCTGAAAACAGCTGTTGATGGATGTCTGATGCAACTCAAATTTCCTTCTGGTTCCAGACTGCATTAGGACCTGCAGAATGTGCCCTGTGCTGCTGGGGCCATGCAGACCCCTGGTGGCAGGCCTGGCAGGGAGCTGGGTGTCCACGCTCCGCTTCCACCGCCCCGCGAGGGGCAGAGCACAGCAGCCCCAGGGCTTGTGGCATACAGGGCACAGCACCGTGACAGGAGGGTGCAGGACCCCTGGCAGAGCAGCTGCCGCCACTTCCAGCAGCCTTGGCACAAGGCTGGACACGTGAAGGCAGTAGAGGCAGCTGCCTGCTGGGGGTGACAGCCTGGCTTCAGCCTGTTCCAACCCTGTCCTGAAGGAAAAAAGCCCTGGACATGTTTTATGTCCCTGCAGCAAATTCATACCCTCACTTCTGTCACCCCTGGGAATTCTGAGTGAGCAACGTTTGGTTTAGTTTAGGGGATTTTTTGTTTTAGCTCCATTGTCTCAGCTCCAGACAACCAGTTAGGGTCCATTTGGTTCCTGTAATTGCAACAGGAGGCCAAAAGCAACAGAAAGAGTAGTAGCACCACAGCATGAAATTTGCACCCCTTCCATATCCTTGTGGGGAGAAAAAAGGATTTAATGCAACTCAGTGTCACATGTGACATCCAAACCCAGGACCCACCTTGGATTTCAGATGAGAAAAATCTTTCTGCATGGCTATGCTGCTACATGACAAAGAGAAAGAAGGAAATACAAACTACAGTCCTGTATTAGCAAGAATAGTTCTATTATCACTGTACATATTTGTGTATGTATATATTTTTGCCACATAGAGTATACATTCAGTTCTCCCAGCTTAAACAGGCGTCTATAAAAATAGGCTATGTCTTTCCTCTAGAGTTTCCATCACCAGAACCACGTGAATTTGTTAACCACCGTACATGAAGACAGTGCTCAGTTCACGTTATGTTCCACTGCAAAGTCTTACCTTAGCAAGATAGTGTCTTTCCAAAAGAAAAAAAAATGGAGAAGGGAAAATACAAGTGCAGATTAGAGTGTGGGCTGTGTTTTGACTGTACACAGCTCCCTAGCAAGGCCATCCTGGGGGAAAGGAACACCATCTATGTGTGATTCTGCCATTGCTGTGGAAGAAGGAAATGCAGCGCTTGGCCATTCCACTCCATGAACTTACATGACTTCAGCTGAGCTGGGAATGTGGAAAGATGTGCACAGCAACTGCAGCAGGATGGGAAGCAGCAGCAAGGATGCTGATCTTGGCAGTGCTACTGAGCGTTCAGTGCGGGCACAGTTTGGTCAAAAAAAGTGTACACAAATTAAAAAAAAAACCCTGTATCAAAGTAAAAAAGCAAAAATATAAATCAAGTAATGCAGCATTCTTTAGGGCAGTTATAATGAATTAAAAATAAAAACTTTAATGAGCCCAGCTGATTTTAACAGTCCATGAAGCTTGTGTGTCATGTTCTCAGAACCAACAAATGGAACGTTCATATCAGTCTGGTCTTTCCAGTTGCGACAAAACATTCATCCTTGCTGTCTGAATGTTGAAGTGACTGGCAGGAAAGGGTGAATCAGGAGTACATCAGGAATTGTTTTAACCAGTCACCCAAGAGTGGATGGAGCAATTTGAACCAATAGAACAAGTATTAAAGCAAGTTTGGTCTAAAAATACAGTTAAGAGTACCAGAAAAACCCCCAAGGGCGGTTCTCTCAGCTGGACTGACTGGAGTAGTTTATTCTGGTTGGTAAGACCTAGAAGGGTGTTATGTTCTGGGAGATTAAAACACACCTGTATATTTTAATAAAAGTGGTGTTTTCTTTTAAGCTAAGTCTTGCTACTTAAGTTAGGAATCCGAGTAGCTCTTGCACAATCTAGAACCTCTACTTGCAGGCATGGACAGATGTTAGATAAGAGTTCTCACAGTGTTCAGCAGCTTCTGTGCCTGCAGTGCAATTATTGTTAATAATCAGGCATGTAAGACTGTATGAACAACACATGGTACAACAGACCTATAAAGGCTAGGAAATACAGAATTGAGGCTGAAACTTGCAATTAGGCACAACATATTCATGAACTGTAAGATCACTTAATAGTTACAGACACCCATCACAGTGTCTGGTCATAAAAGGAAGAGCTGATTGTGGTTCTGTCTTGGCTCTGGATTTCCTTACTTCTGTGGATGCAAATCAGACCTTCGGTATGAAATGAGAAGTAATTTGTTATGTTAACTTTTCTTGTTTTCCCATTCTTTGATAAGGGGGCAACAACAGGGGAAAATAAATGCGTGACAGGATCCTAAGTTCCCACAGTACAAATACTATCTATAGTAATAACAAGGGGGTTTGGAATGAAACAGTAATAAGCACTTCCATTTTGTGTAATGGATTTAACATACATTCACAACATACACTGCTACACCCACAGTGTAATCTGTGACTGCATTAAATGCAATAGGACTGCACAATGACATGTCTGAATTATTTTTTTGGACAACAGATACACCCAATATCTGGATTCAAGTTTTTTTTCTGCTTGAAGAGATGCCTGTTCAAATCTTGGATAAACAGCATATGAGTTTGGGTTTTTTTAAATGCTATGATAGAGATGCGAGAATGCATCTAGAAAAAATTAAGGATTCTTTTATATGCACATCTGTACTTAAAAATAACTACCTCCAAGGTCAACATTTTATTAAATTATTTTCAATCTAAAGAAAGTGCTGTAAATAATGCAAACTCCTGAAAAATAGGAGTTTCTACAGGAAATAGAGACAAACACAGACCTAGCCTCACTGGATGCTAGTATACTACTGTACATTTTCTCTTAGATTTAACAGAGCAAGTAAATCAAATCTAGAGCTTTTACCCCTACAGAGTATTACTGATGAAGACAAGGACATGAGTTATTTGAGTAAGTAATCATCACCCATACCAGCCATGTCATTTCACAACAGGCTCTGCAGGCGTAGAGTTGGAAAGATCTCCATTGCTTGCTTTACCAGATTCTTCTACAAAAATAAAAAATAAAGACATGCTTAACACTCTGTTTGAAACAAAAACCCTCAAATCTTAGCATATATATATGATGCTGATGTCATAGCAACACCTGATGCAGTATATCATAGTCAGCATATGCCTGATATACCTTGCAGCACAAGAAGTCCTGGCCCTATGAAGAAATTCGTATTTGGGGTGAAAGGTTCTTCAGTCAGCAGTACTTGTCTAAAAATTACATATACAATGCTCACACATTTTTTAGAGTCCAAATACCATGGTAGAAGGCATAGATATTATTACCATGTTCAAAACTTTCCATGCTGGTATGAATTTCCAGCTTTTCTCACTGCAAAACACATTGCTTGGGGAACTGAACAGGTATCACAACAGAGAATATTTAACCTAAAATATAATTAACTGATGTCCCATAGAATGGTCTCCTACAGACTCCAGAACAGCCTGTCTATTCTTCCCACAATGCTTGGAGTTCTTTGGATATTTTTTTTCTTGCGCTATTTATTTGAGCAACTTCACTGAGTATGATCAAATACAAATTCATGCTAAAAGATTATTTTCTTTACAAACTGTTCTTCTAGTGCAAAAGAAAACTAATCTTTTTCTCCAGTGACTGTAATCTCACAAGTCACTTGTGCCTTTGTCAGAACTACTCTCTGAGTTTTTAAGTAACTTGTGACTGAACTGCAGTTCTGTATCTCGATCCTTAGGAGCACTCTCATTTCTTTGGAAAGAATTTTCCCAAGAGAATCTTTCAGAATTCATGAGGGAGAATAGACAAGCCGGAATAGAAATGCAAAAGACCCATGTTACCTAGTCAAGAGGACGCACCACAAATTAAGGTCTTACCCTTTGAATATAGAATTCAATGGGAGACCAAGCATATCATAAACATCTGAAAATATATAGTAACTGCATCATCTACCTATGTAAGTTGAAAACCAGCTGATACAACAGGTGAAAACCACTTTATTTAACACCAACAAGCTAAGGTTGTCATTGTCAACACTGGTAATTGAAGAGGTAAGTATGATGCTGATCAACCCATGAGCAAGAAAGCAGCTATGAATAAAACAAAAAGGACCTTCCCTATTAAAGCACACAGTCTCACGAGCTAAAATGTTCTACATACATCATTCACTCACCTTCTTTTTCTTTCTTTTCCTGGCTTTCTTCTGCTGCAGTTTTATCTGCTCTGAAAAAAATTCTTGCACTACTTAGTGAGAAATAAAGAAGTTCAAATTCCTAAGGGAAAAGACAAAGAGGAGCATCAGTGTATCACAAGAATGTATTTGTAGACAGATATCAATGGGATTTTTCAGGAGCATCTTAGGCAACTAGATTTCAGTATGTAGATCACTTAAATGCTCTTGAAAAATCTTTCTCCTTTCATATCTTATTCACATTACAAAGCAAATGTCTGCCTTTACAATACAGAACAGAAATTGTTACCAGAACAGGTAACCAGGCCCGTGCTGTACCTGTAAACAAACTTCCAGTCGCTTGTGGGTAAGGTTCATAGTCTGTAGTAGTTTTTCATCTTGATTAGAGGACTGCACGTTCTGTTGCTTTGCTACTGCTCTTATTTCCTTCACATACTTCTCTCTAACAGACTGGAACCAGTGCAGAGAATCAAACTCCTGGTACTGATCCAAAAGCTTCAGAATGTAAGCCACACCTAGTCATTGACAAACCATGTACTAAAGTCAACATGCAATCTGCAAAACATTTTGTGAATGTCTTTGATGGATGAGCCTAAGCTGATAATTCCATGCAAATATAATTTAAACTGTTATTAATTTACAATTAATCTATCAAGAAAAAGTGCAATAAAGAACAAGCTTAAATTTTTTAAAAACCTCAAAACTTCTCCCAATACTTGCATTCCTTCTCATCTGGATGAGAACCACAAGCTTTGAAAGAAATTTGGAAGCACCAATATATGTTAAAGCTGTCTGCTCCCACAGACAGCTATTCCATGTTTAGGAAACTGTGAACAAAACCATAACCCTCAAGTTCATTGTGCTGAACCGAAGACAAATCACATTTATATATTATGGAATTTTTAATTATGGGAACAGGCAAAGTATAAAGAAAACTTTTCTTGCAAATATCCATTATGTTGGCTTACCCAAGGGCTAGTGAGTGTTCTGCAACTTACCCATGGCAAACCCATCATCAGTGAAAGCTGCTCCACTTTTGTTCTTCTTATTCAATTTCTCCTTGCAACTGATTGAATGCTCTACAAAATTGAGGGTCTGAAAGAATGAAAGGCTGTCTTGGAATCACAAAGAAACTCAGAAATTTCACAAGGCATTGCCAGACATGCTACTACAGTCTCATACAAAATATTTAAACACAACCCTGATCTGACAAGACCTTTTCCTAAAGTAAGCCCCGGTGCGACGCAAGCACTCACCAGGGGGGGAACAATGATGTAGAAGTTCCGCAAGTGCATGTTCTTTGGGCTGCGGAACTCGGGAGCAAAGACATCCACCAGCATTTTGAAGTACTCTGTTCCCTCTGCAAAGTTCCGGGTGAGGTCGCTGAGCACAGAGTCTAGCTGCCTGCAAGGGATGAGCAATGGGTTACCTGGTTCTGCTAGAAGTCCCTTTGCTTATCCACCTCTGGGGATAACAACCCTCTCTTCACCCTTTGCCTAGGTCCACAGTCCAGGATTTGGAAGGGTACCCTACCTCTACAGCCCATTTGAATCATGTGTCTTGTTTTAATTTTCTCAAAAACGGTCTATGCATCTTTTTTACCTAAGACCCTGAAAATTTTAGAAGTAGAGCTCAGGCACACAGTGAGGAAAGCTTGTTAGCTTTTAAACGAGGATTTCTTCAAGAAATCAGGTTCTAAGTGTCTATTACTATCAAAGCTACTTCACATTTTCTGAACAACTGCTTCTATTTTCTTTGCTTAAAGCAAGTATTTTTGCATAAAGGCAGCCAAACTTTTAATATACACACACACAAATAACTAATAGCTGCACTTATAAATATAAAATGACAATTCTCTCATCCCACCTCTGCCCCAGACCTCAAAAGCATGATGTTAGTGTACCTTGCTGCTTTTTGTGTTTCTTCTGAGAGTCCTTCTTCTTTCACCAACTCTTCAAAGTTAACAATATCTTCCAGATCAGGAACAAACCTGAAAACTTACTGTTTGTTAGGATTACGCTCAACCGTCTGTGTTCACTGAAGTATCTACCCTAATTTAAAATTCACTTAATTTCATCTTCTGGGCTTGAACTACTTACTTCAAATTATGTCATATCTGTCACACCATTCTCATCCAGGCATCATTAACCTCACTTCTAAACACACACCATTATTTGTACTTCTGTTTTTACTGGACTACCATCTCCTCCCTCTAGCACTTGATACCCTTGGTAACTCTAAGTTTACTATTATTTGCAAGAAAACCAACTATTTCTTATTATGTAGAAGTTATTATGTTTTCATGACCTTTCATAAACATAGACAAAATCTATACAGAAAAAAGTATGAAAGGAATGTGTTTTCCAAGTTCCTCAAGGTTTGTATTACTTTTCCTTAATGCACCCTTGAAATTATTTAACATCACAAATTGCTGGCTTAAGGACTAATGTCTTACGTGTACACTCTATTAACTCTTTTGCCCTGTTTTTCCATAGAATTTATTTTATTTTTAGTGATTTATGTCCATGATTGTACAGTGCTGCATCCCAGCACTGTCTTCAATAATTCCACTTAAATGAAGGCATATAAATGGAACTTTTCAAAATTTACGGGGGATAGGTAAGGGCATAGGGAATATCAGCAAGAGTAGAGAGCAAGGGGAAGAGAAGGAACAAAGAGAAAAATGAAATATTTGTGGAAATACCTAATGGCACTACTGCAGCAGTGAAGTCCACCAGATCTTATCATTCGTACATAGCCCATAGCGTTGCCTTTAAAAACAAGAAAAAACAAGGAAGCAATTTATAATTACTTAAATACACACACACTCTCAGAGCCTATAGAAGCTATGAAAATGTAAATTAAAATTGCCATGTAGTTCTGGCAAAGAACTTGGCTCCAAAAGCCAAGTTATAAAAGTTAAATTGAACTCTGCTATCAGAAGTCTATGTAGAGAAATAAAACAAAAATGCATCATCAAGCAAGGTTTTGTTTTGTTTTTGTTTTTTGTTCAGTTTGTTTGTTGTACAAACTCTTTCCACTGGGCACAATAAACATTTGCAAGTTCAGATCAGTCCTGCACATCTACAGCATCAGTGGCTAAAAATATCATTGTCACATCGTGCATCACTCAAGGATACTTCAGCTGGATGTACGGCCATTTTTTGAAATACATGAACTTAACAGCAATAGGTTTTTCCTAGGAAATACACTCAACATGGATAAAAGTCAGTGCCGCAACAAAGAAAAGAACTGAAAAGGGAACAGGAATCTATGCAATCTGTAACTCTATTTTAGATTAAGACATGCAAAGGCCATTTCTGTGTAATTAGATGAGAGCATTTATTTAGCATGGGCTACAAGTGAACTACTTTCCATCTGACTGGAATTAAATCTAGCTTTAACCTGAGCTAAAAGGTCAGTTACTAGGTGATGAAGATCTCTTCCATTTAATAACATTTATAACATCTTAGATAGCATTTCATACCAATTTGACTTATGAGTTGTCTGAACTGGTCAAGATAGCTCTGGCCATCCGGGGTCATTCCAAGTTTCCTGATGCCACGGTTGAATTTATCTGCTCTTTCAAAGGGATACTAGAAAAAAAATTTAGAATAATTTGTAAGAATAATTACTTACCCTTAGAAAAAAAACTTTTCATCACATCAATAAAATTCTATTTGTAATGTAATTTTACCCCACATTTACAGCTTTATTTTTTTATAAATCATACACCTGCTTATCTGTATTAGTTCACAAGACTCATTTTACTAAGTCACTTCTGCAAGCTGACAAGTGAAATAGTTTTACTGTGAACAAGAAAGTATTCCTAAAACAAATAAGCACTTGACATGCAAAGAAGCTAGCAGTCTATTTTAGTAAATACATTGTCTCTCCCATTTTTGAGAAAATTTTCTAGCACAGAAAATCAGACCCTTATTCCCACATCCTGACATACTGGAATGAGTGCTACATGATCACATCATTTTGTATTCAATTCAAGTAAGCTTATTATTCAAAACTGAAAACTGTTATGCATGAGTTGGACCAGAAGTTTAGGACCTCCAATAGACTACAACCCCATCAAATCATCCTTAAGTCACTGAGAGAATGATTTTAGCCAATTCCATATTTACAGAGCAAACAGAATGAAACAAAGCCCTCCAGAATACAGAGAATGGTAACACTGCATTTTGCCAGGACAGAAGCTGTCCCTTTGTCTGGGGATACACACTTAAATAATAGGAATGTTATGGTTTGGTGCACCTTCAGTCACATGAAAGCAGCACTTCTTTTAACAAATTACTCCAGAGCCTTCAAAAACTAGTTTACCTTGTGATCATTTTGATCCTTGACTTCCCTGAAGAATCTGATGTCTTTGATAAGTCTGGATTTTATATGTTCATCATACATGAACTGGCTGAAAATGCAAAACTTTTTCCTCAAGAATTGGTAAGTGAAGTTTACCTAGAAGACAAAAAGAAAAAAACCAGTCAAATCAAGAAAGTTAGCAAAGGAACAAACACATCTAACACCCTGTTTTCACCAGATGCCTAAGTAACTTCTAATGCAAGTTCTCAACTCACTTTAATTTCACTGTTTTAAAAGAATAAGGAAAAATGAAAAACCATCCTCCTGGAAGGCCTACTCTCTCCCAGGAAAGGCAGAGGGACCAAAGGACAAATTCAGTATTTCAGTCAATCACCTGCCCTACACAGCCATTAGTTTGTCTGGAATATCCTGTAACTGTCCTTTTGAAACAATACAACCATCAAGTTGAAACAGGCAGACATGATCAACCTCCTCAGTCTGTAGCATCTGCATAATCTCCTGACACAACTTTTTCACTTCCTCAAAGTTTTCTAAAACACTTTCTCACCAGGCAGAAGCACACTTCTACCATGCATATCTCAATACTTCTCAAGTCTGCAAAAATAACTTTACTCACAATCAGAAGTGAATAAATCTACATCACCAAAAATGAGTAGCAGCATTTTCTGAGAAAGTCCCCACTCTCCTACTCTCACAAGAAAAGTGAAAGAAATCATTAAAACTTTCTTTTTGATAATTTCCACTTCAAAAATAATGACTTGAGAGTGGGTTCAATATTTCAGCAAGTTTCTTTTTTTTTTTTTTTAAGGAGCTAGAAGAATAGAAAAAAGGAAACAGCAACAAGGTGGAAGTTAAGCAGGAGATTGGAAAGCAGTGACCTGAAAACACCTCTATCATTGTATCCAAACTTGAGAATCCCAATGACAAACTCCTGCTGTAGCAGACACAATGCATCTCTTTGCATTTACCTTGCAAACAAGCAAATGCCTTTGGCTAATTAAAATGGCCACCTACAACTCAGACATCATTAAAAGCCTTGCAATAAGAAGTCAGTTTTCCAACAAGTGATTAGAGGTCTGTAGCTTTTATTTTGCAAGTTGAAAAGCTGATTATTTCTTAAGCATAACAATTACAAAAAGAACTTAAAAAATTAACATTGCATTTTTTCAAGATTTGCTTTAACTGCAGCACAAGTATCTGTCTACTAAGTAGCCAATCAGGGCATAATGTCAAGAACAGTCCAACCAGAACATCTGTCTCTCCTTTGATGTAGTTTTAGATCTTTTCATTAACTTTTATGTAACAACTGTGAGTGATAACACTCCCTAAACATTGCAATATTGATTTGTGCCATGTCCAAGAACTGATTTGTTTTATTAATTCACACAGAACATCACTACTGCATTATTAAAACTGCATAACCACATAAACTATTAGGAGACACAAGGAGGAGGTTTTTGTGCACAATCACAAGCAAGTAATCCAACAACAGTGCAAAAGATACTCACTGTTGTGTTCATGATTCCTGTTCCATGAGTTCGAATTGAATTAGCAATGTGTCGGATATTGATGGTGTTCAAGTGTTTGTTATTACTTGTTCTTTCAACGAAGATCTGGGAGGCAGGTAGCGAAAAATAAAGTAAATTACCCAAAACTGGTTCTGTGATAAGTTATTGATCTAAATAGCCTATATCCTATTTCTGAGAGCAGCTGGTAACTGGTGATTAGGGAAAGAACCAAGAAAATACAGCATGGATACAATGAACTTTATCTGGTAAATTCTTCTGATTTCTACACAGCTGTGATTCAACAATTCCAAGGCAGATGTTGCACTCAAGACTCCCATATTTATTGAGATTATATCCTACATTAAGCAGTCTACCCTCTTTTGGCACCTGTTTGTACTTCTGACCCCACATATACTACAGCAATGAGTTCCACTAAATGAATTATAAGCTATGAAAAAAAGGACTTCTTTTCTTTCAGGAAGCTGCTCATTTTTGTGGTGGGCCCCTCATTCTCACATTGTGAGAAACACCAAAGGTTTGTTCTCTGTCCATGTTCTCCATGTGAGTTACTGCTTCATCTCTCCAACAACACATTTTCAGATACACATTTTTCAAGCTCAGGAATCACACAGTTACTATGTCCTTATAGAGCAGCCAACTGTCCTTGCTGCCTTCTAGCTTCACTACAAAACTGACATGGAGTGATCCTACTGGAATAACATAACCAAAATACGCTACACAACAATCTAGAAGACCAAGCCACAGCATCCTCAAAGATGTTTTTCTAGAGCAGCAATACTATTTTATTGCCTCTCACTATGCATGTTCAGCCTGGGTTTTTCTTTCATGCACTCCACTCTGCATTTTGCAATCCCTTCAAACTGGCGCCAATTGCCTGAAAAAGTATGGGAAATACCTTACCTGATTATTCAGATTGTAGAGGTAGCGGGATACAAAAACATGAATATTTCTCATGATTTCCAAAACATCCAGACCCTGAAACAATATTATTTATTGAGAATTACTATGATAAAGCTTCTCAAGAACTACTGACACGTCTAACCACTAAGGTGTAGAAATACTGTTCCTGCAGTTACTTGAAGGTATTTTAGAAAGCAGTGCTTTTGTCTGCAAAATGAAGAACCCCTTAACACTTCTTGTTCAGTGTCTGTAAGATAATGCTTAGAGGAGAAAAAAGCACCTCAGCCCACATTTTAACATTTACACTCCTGCCTGCTTTTTTCCAGCTTCCCCAGAAAGCGAGGAATCCTCCAGCCTATTCCACAAGGCACAATTAAACAATAAAAAAATTAAAAATTGAGATTTCTGTTTTCAGATTGTAAAATATAGAATCCTGCCTTAGAGATCTCTACAGACATATAGATCTCTACAGAGAAATAAGCAACTAGCTACTTTTTAATATTGTTTAGCCCAACCTAAAAGAGTGCGGTTTGCTATTTACAATATAAATTTCACAGTTGTTTACGCTTTTTTCTCTAAGGAATCCCTTAATTATCTTTGTGGCTAGAGATTATGCTATTTAATTTATATACCCTACTTCCAGCTGTGCCAGGGATTTTATCAGGCTTTTGAGGCTGGGGGTTATGAAGTGTGGGGTGTCTCTGTTTTGAAATAAAGCTCATACCAGAATGAATATTATGAAACCAATGTTGTGAAATTGTTTAATTCTTTGTAACAATGTGCTGACCAAATATGGCCAATAGAAAACCAAAGCTGGAAACAGAAACTGATCTACAGCACTTCTGTGCCAAAAATCCAGCTGGAGATCTTAGTTCTATGCCCTCTTTCAACTTAGTAAGACACAGCTATCATGAACATTAGAAAAAAAGGGGCTGTATTTCTAAGAGCTTTCACCAATGTGTTAACCCAAATGAGAGAATGAAGCAAACTGCCAAAAATATCCAAGATATTAAAACTCCTGAAAGAAAGTCTTCAGAACTATAGACCCTGTAACAGCGAATACCTTCACCATTAACTTGATGACACGACAACTTTATTCTGAATGTCACCATATTTAGCAGCTTTTAGGAAGCTCTAAGTTACTCTCCTACAATCTAATTCACAGATGTCCCAAAGTCCTCCATGTCTAGCCTGGGAAATAGTTTCTCTTGATGATCACTAAGCAGAACCTGCTAAAAAGCTAGCAATAAACTAGGGAAAAAGACTCACCACTCAAAGGTCATTCCATACTTGTAACAGTTGTCTGGATCTATTGCTTGCCAAATTGCTGACTGAATTTTCAAGAAAACATTCTGTGACTTTGCATACTCAATTCATTTCATTATGTTAAAAAAATGAACAATACAAGCCCAACATGATATTAACGGATATCAGTGTGATCTCCAAAGGCAGATAAAGATCCTGCCTCACAAATCAACCAGAAATTAAAGGTCACTTTTTCCAAACAGTTCTCTACTCTTGGGTACTTCAATTTCAATGACTCAGTCCTATGACAGTGGAATGGAAGAAGTTCTATTCCTATCCTGTGGGCCCTGTACCTGCTCCAGAGTCTGGCTGGGAAGGTGTGCCTCAGTCATACTTAAACCATAGCGCTGGGTTGCCAAGTTTCTCATCTCACTGTAGGTGGCCCAGTCGTGAAGAGCTACAGTCGTTAAGTTGTAGAAGGTCTTGTCCAAATAATGAGTTACATAAGCTGTGAACACATAGAAGGATGAACTAAAATAATGCTACCTATTTAGTTAGGAAAGTGTGGAAAGAAGTGAAAAGATATACAAAATATAACAGATGAAAATAACAGAATGAAGCAAATGTACAACTCCTCACCTTTTATGTCAATGAACCGATTGAAAAAACGTATTGGGTTCAGAAAGAAGAAGTGAGCCAGGTCCTTCATGCCAACTCTGAAGGGGTTTCTGTCATCCAGCTTCAGGTGTGTGTGAACTGATAAGCGCAGGTCCTTTTCTATCTCTTTACACAATTTGTCCAGCAAGTGCTATTCAAGGAAGTTTAAATAAAAAAAAAGAAAACCCACCAAAACCCCAAACAAACATAGAAAAAAAACAAACCACAAAAAAAAAAAGTCATGTTCAGTGTCCATTTACAATGCTTGGTTAGCAGAATCAACGTTTCTCTCCACAGGTACATGTAAGACTGATGAAACTAGTGAAGAAAGCTTTGCTTGGGTAGGGCCACACAAGTCAAAGTCAATAAATACTTGGGAACCAGAAGGATATTGATTTCCTGTGTTCTAGTACCCAATAGCAAGAAAAAGCTACACAGCTCAGAAAAGGTACAGGTGTAACTACTCAATGCCATTTTTTACATGGCTAAAACTTCCACAGAGGAGTTTAACACAACTTACTCTCAAGTATTCTCATTTCTCATTTTAAGGGGAGTTAGGCTTAGGGCTATCTATCTAAATAGTAAGAACTAATTCAGTGAGGAAGAGCCTTGCAATAAGAAATTTGGTCTGATTTTCTAAATAATCTGTAATGTTTGGTCTCGAACTAGTCAAATAAAAAGCATAGTTCAAAGGTTAAAAACTAGGACTTGGGAAATCCAAATTTCCATTTTCTTTGTAAAACCTTCTTCATAATTCTAGATAATAATTCAGTCAAGAGGCCACCTGTATTTGCAGACTCTTCACCACTAAAAGCCATGCATGCACACTAAGAACAGCAGAATTTACTTGAAGCATTCATCCAAACAGAAGCTAATCTGACAAAAAGCACTCTTCTGTCTGCACAGTCAAATCTGTAACTGAAGTTTTGCTAACTTACATAATTTAGAGTGCAGTATTTTCATGTTAGCAACCAACAGAGATACCATTAAAAATGGGTCTTAAACAACCAAAATCATCAGTTAAAAGAAGCACTTTCTTATTTATTAAAATACTTTACGCCAAAGTTCTCTGTGCGATTTTTACAGATCACATCAGATTTGCTACAATAGATGCTAATCTGAGCTAAAGATATTTCAAGCACAGCGGTGTGTTTAATTCCCAACCACAACAAATTACCTCATTGAGCACTTCCATGATTTCTTTGTCATAGCATTCCAGAAGCATCTCGTAAGATTCCAAGTGTCTTGCATGCATCATGGCAGGTACGCAGTCCCGCAGTGCGCTAAACATATACTTATTAAAAAATATATATTATTAACAGACAGATATATCATCAGCACCTCAAATACAGTTCAAAGCTAACAAAAATTAGAATCACTAGTCTTCCCATTTTTATTGAAAATGGACTTCATAAACCCTACTGAAGTGTCATGTCCTTAATCTGAAGTACTATTTGCTGCTGACTGGAAGATCCTAATTATTAGCTATTTCATCAGAAATTATTTGCACTTTATTCATTTCAGTACTGTACAACCCTGGAACAGATGACTGATTTTTATCAGGATTACCATGCCAAAGCATGATTCACATCTGCAGCAAGCACACAGTACTTCAGCAAGGGAAGAAGAGATGAGGGGTGGAAAACACAACAGGAAAACTATCCAACACAGAATCACTGAACACAGTGATACCTGCTTTAGAAATACGTAACCACAATGAGGAACAAAGGCTTTTAATGCTCAAGTCTAGCAGGTGTTCATTTCAAATTAGAATGAAGAGAGGAACAAAGAGACAGACACAGAGATACAGAATTAACAATAGCAACCCGAGATCTTTTAAAGAAATCTAGCAGATAGATTTAGAACAAAGATTGCTTTTATATCCTCCAGACTGAGAAGAAACGTCTGACCCAGTAGTAGCCAGGGATTTACTTTTTGAGCTTTTCCTTTAAGAGCTTCAGTCTAAGGTTTATCGTCTGTTCATCTGAAGCTGTCACAACAGTTAGTAAGTTGTAACATTATTACTTACATGTAGTCTAGCAGAATCCACTGCATTTTCATAGACATCATCTAAATAGATTGGAAAGACGGCTCGATGCCAGTATAAGAAACAACAGTCGCATTGTGCCCGAACTCTGGAATAAAAGATTAATTGTTAGACACAACACAGTGAGTGTGTTTAAACTAAAGACAAGTGCATTTCAAGCCTAAGTTTTACACCATTACTTCAATGTTCCATGACGCATTGACCTTCAGAAGTTCTTTATTGAAGAACTTTTTATTTCTTTTTTTCCACTAGCCTATTTATAAATAAAAAGTACCTGCTTTAGCAAAAAGGTTTACTCAGTATCTGAAAGACTTAAATCTTTCATTACAGCAAAGTCCTAAATAACTATTTTCTTGTTACATGCCTTAATTGGTAGCCTAGAAATCAAACATACATTCTAATTTTCTCCTGTGAGTCAAAAGAGAAACAGGCCTCTCCTGATACAACTTGTCTACATTTTTCCCAGGATTTTATCTCACGAGTCAACTACTAAAGGTGTTTGTCTCTCTCCATAAAAACTGCATGGAACCCAGATATTCACCTAGTTTATAAATGGCCAGCATGATGCAACCTGAGTGTGCACTGAAACTACAGCAGCAGTAAAAACTTGGTGCCACATGTGAACTTACAGCCCAACCTCCCAAACAGACTGGTACTAACTCATAAAGTTTGGGGTTGGGTTAAGGGGAACACTTCAGCTTATCATAAAACCAAGTCATCCAAAAAAGTGACAGAATTTCTAAACAATCAACAGTCAGATGAAATATGGCTTGCCCAAAGACAAGTGAGCTTCAGGTTTAACTCTGGAATTCTTTCTGTCCACCCCTGGTCTACAAAACATGCAAAAATCACCACCAGCGTGCAGAGACCAGATTTTGCCATTCATACAGTGAAGATCCAGCTGCCCCAAAACACTATGCTACCTTCTATATACTGCTGCCACTGCTTACCTCTCTGTAAGTTCACTGATCAAGTCCAGTTTTTTCAGAACTAACTGAAGGGGAATAAGTTCTTCATCCTTAAATGTTTTCTGTAGAAATGAAGAAAAAAAAATAAACACGAGATCACAAGATGCTATTTTTTCCTAAGACACTCTACCACACAAATGAAGGGCTGGAACAATCATGGCACTCACCATCTGTGTTCCCACACTCAGTGCAAGGGAAACAATCAGTCGCCTCTGTTTCGTACTCGGCCCATTGAGGGTGTTCTCAGCCAACACCAGAGCAGAGAGGACATCCAGGCGTTGCTCACTGTACTTTTTATCAGAAATTACCCTTTTCTTGATGACAAAAGGACACAGAAATTCAGAGAAAAGTTACCTAAGCCCAAAGGCGACAGCTTACTACTTCTTCCCAAAGCTTGCGGACTTGTCATAAATTGAGTGTTTCTGCAAACAAGTTACGTTTTGTGAGCAGAGCTAACTGAATCCCGATTCACTTTGTCAATTCAGTGATATTACCTATCTATACACTTGCAATATGTGCAGCCAGCATGAACATAGGATAGGTCATACAGTACAGAAACACTGTGCAAGCTGGATGAGAGTGCATGCCAGTTTTAGTTCTAAAGGACATGTAATTTAAATTTTTAATCAATGACTCCCTGTTGTCGATAACAAAATCCAGTTTACAGCTGAAAAGCCACAAGACATATAAACATGGTAGTAACGACAGCTTACAGTTTTCTACAAACTCTAATGTACCAGGAAGATGAAGTGCAAACATATTGGCATGAACAAATGAAAGGAAGCAAGTGGCATGGCAAAAAAGTGGAAGTCACAGATGTATTTGTGAGTAGCAGTGGGACTCAGAAGAGGTAGTTTCAGGAAAGAGTTAAATAAAATGTCTTCCACGTGTGTTGTGTGTTCAGCATGAAGCTCCTAATCTCATCTACTGTGTGCCTTAGACCTTACACCACTTAGAAACAAAGCAGAGCAGATAAAAAGAGCAGTACTAATGGATCCTTCTATTTACCAACATTTGCCTTTTACATATTTTCTGATAAGTAGTCAAAATATCGAGGACGGTTCACATGTGTGTTCTTTTCAATATCCTTCAATACAGAAGTCTTAGCATATTTCTATGCATTTAAAAATAACTGAAATGTAATTATAGTAATTATAATTTGAAAGTTCATGAAACTTATCTATATATATATATATGTGAACTCTTTGAAGATACACAGTTTTTCTTAGTAACTTTGAAGTTTGGAACCTCTTCAGTTCATGCTACTCCTGCTACATATACATACCTATATATATATTTGTTCTAAGTACAACTATTTTTTTGCTTACCCTAGAAAGTATAGAGATGCCAGATACATAAATTGAGATTACAGACAAATAAAAAGGAAATTTAACAGCTGCACCAGTAACAATAGCATACATCCTTTGTAATTCTGCTACTGCATGTGATGAAAGAATAAAACCAATCAGTAATACATCAGAAGAGGCATACTAAAGTCTCATTTTCCCATTTGCCCTGAATTCTGAAATTCAAGATTTGATAAGCAAAAGAAGCCATTTTATCCCACAGTGAAACAGAGAATTTATGCCCACAGCAGGCCAAGAAGACAAAGATTTAAATAACAGCCTGTTTGCTAGACCTGCAGCAGATTGTTTTATGAATGTGCATCAGAAAAGAGGTAAGTAAAGGTCAGTTTGTGAAAATTCACCAGAAATAAAATCTAAAAAGAACACAAGGGAAAGATGACAAGAGATGCAGCAGTTTAGAGGGAGAGGGGAATCATTCTTGGTCAAAAACCAGATAACCATCTATGCTGTCCAGTTTTCTAGGAAAAAGCTTGGTACTACTGGAAAGCTCATATATCTCTGGATTACGATAGAGCATTACACCACAGATTTTGAAAAAATACGAAAAATACTTTCATTTAAAACTAATATTTTTAAAACTACTTAGATAGGAAGATTAATTATTAGAACTTGGATTACATACCTTGGCCACAGAAATAGAGTGAAGAGCCTGATACTGCAGATGCTGAGTGATGTGTGTCACAGAGTCTGCCACAACCATGCTTCTTCGGTAAAACATATGTTCTATTGCCTGAAGTCAATCCCAAAACACATTAGTTCATGGAGTTACCAAAACTGCTGCCTTTAGAATCTGGCTTTATGTGTGACTCATCCACACTGCAAATACAGACTCTTTCCACTTTGTAACGTGCTGTTACTAGCAGTTACAATTAACCCTTAGAAACTGAGAAAATCAAACTATTCAGGATTATAAAAAGGTTTTAGGACTGATCTAAGTTTTATTTGTTTGTTTTGGTTTTTTTTTCAGTTTTGTTCACCACTGCTTCCTGAATTTATCCCAAAATAGAGTATCTTTCTTTTGGAAAAAATACCAGGAGAAATGCGAAGTCCCACATCTGGGGAGGAACAATTCCCCATACACCTGTATATAGCAGGAATCACCCACCATACCAGGAAAGCAGCTTGGAAGGAAAGGACCTGGGGGTTCCTTGTGGACAGCAGGTTGAGTGCAAAGCAGCAATGTGCCCTTGTCCCAAAGAAGGCCAGTGGTAGCTTTGGCTCCATTAGAAAACACTTTGCTGGCAGCTCGAGGGAGGTGACCCTTCCCCCTGTTCAGCACTGGTTTGGCCACATCTGGAGTGCTGGTCCAGTTCTGGGCTCCTCAGCATAAGGGAGACATGGACATACTGGAGAGAGTCCAGCCAAGGGCCATGAAGATAATTCATGGACTGGAGCATCTCGCATGTGAGGAAATGCTGGGAGAGCTGGGACGGTTCAGCCAGAGGAGAAAAGGCTTGGAGGGGGATCTTATCATTGTACATAAATACTTGGAGAGGGGGTGCAAAGAAGATGGAGCCAGGCTCTTGTCAGAGGTGCCCAGTGACAGAACAAGGGGCAATGGGCACAAACAAACACAGAAGTTTCCCTCTGAACACCAGGAAACACTTTCTTACTATGAGGGTAACCAAGCACTGTCACAGCCTGGTTGCCCAGAAAGGTTGTAGAGTCTCCACCCTTGGAGATATTCAAAAGTCATCTGGACACAGCTCTGGACAACTGGCTCTAGGTGTCTCTGCTTGAGCAGGGATAGGCTGGACTAATGACCTCCAGAGATCCCCTCCAACCTCAGTCATTCTGTGACATCAACTAAGGAAGCCAGTTAGAAGCTACAAAAAAAAAAAACCCAAAACAAACAAACAAATAAACAAAACCAGTCCTAGCCTTCCAAATCTATTCTGTAACCAAACCACTCTCAAACAAGAAGCCATGCATGCAAAAACACTTCCTATCACAGTTTTTTTTTTTTTTAATATGAGATGTTGGTCAATGTTCTCTGTAATTCCTACATGAAATAAACAATTTTCATCCAGTGACCTACCTTCAGAAGCTCCACAAGCCTGCACAGGGCTTTTACTGAGGTTTTAGTCACAGGTTTTTG
Source organism: Edolisoma coerulescens (assembly GCA_013397115.1). Lineage (NCBI taxonomy): Eukaryota > Metazoa > Chordata > Aves > Passeriformes > Campephagidae > Edolisoma > Edolisoma coerulescens. Next base: position 766,005 of record VWZW01007315.1, on the reverse strand, counting down.
CATTGACATGTAAAGATTCATTGTAGTTTTAATGATGGTGCTAAGACTGTATGCATAAAGAAAACCCTAAAAATAAAATGAATACGATAAGAAGAAAAATTAAAAATTAATATTTCCACAAGTCAATAAAGTAAGTTTTCTCTGTTTTGTTTCATACATGACAGACAGCTAACTTTTGCCCCTGCACAACAGAGAGCCTACCATGCCACTAAGCTAAACAAGCCTGGATCCCAAAGCTGAATGAGACCCTTTTATTAGCAGACACTATGAAATTGCCTATGACTCATTAGATCATCTGATTAACCTCTTCTAAAGCCATTCCAATTAAACACAGATTAGTGACTTAAATAATCACAGAGCCTCAAAGGTGTAATAATTGCAGTCTATTGTAAACCAACCCAGCAAACAATTCCCAACCCCTCAAGAAACATCCCACCACAAAAAACAATCTAAACCTTCCAGATTCTGTGGAATAAAAACACGGACAGTATTTACACAGTTTTACACTTTCTAAATTGAAATGTCCACCCCACAAAAAAGATATCAATCATCTCTACATAAATATATGCTTTTAAATACAATGCTGATTATATACAACATGACAAAAAATTATTAAACTTATTTCAAAGAAAAAGTAGTCACAATAAAAAAAAAAAGAGACTAGGAAAAGACAGCAAGTGGTGTAGGAAACTCAATTCAGTATGGAATGAATTTTTAAGTCCATTGCAACTAATTCAAATGTAAAAACCACAGATCCTAGTAAATGCCTGTTTTCAGCTAAAGAAGATGCAGGATCATGCTTTTTTCACACACCTATTCTCATCAAATTTCTGTCAGGCAGATAGATACTTATAAAAACTAGCAAAAAATAAATTCAGAAATAAGATGCATCTTACATTAAGACTACATGCTGTTAGTAGGCCAAAAGAAAACCAGCTGTCTCGGAACGTAGTAAGATTCTTGCAAAGTACCATCACTAGGCAAAGCACAATGAAACAACACAAAACCTTTACTGGGAGTATGTACTGTCCTAAATAAAACTAAATTAGACACTGGTTCAGTCCACCCTAAGTACCTCATGACTCAAAAGGAAAGAAACCCAAAATCTTTACTACAAGAAAATGAAGCTGTCTTGATCTCCTAAGTCAAGAGGAAAATCCAAAATTCTAGCCACTGAATATTTAGTCAGATTCCTTTTCCCCACATTCTTTATCAAAAGACCTTTTACAGATTTTCTTGGAAGAGTACTGGGCATTAAAAGTTTTATAAGAATTCTCACACCGTGAAATAACACACCAATGATCACAGAACTCCTGTGATTTCTTTTATGTTTGACAACTTGTACCAAAACATCAGTTTGCTGCATCACCACATTAAAAGGCTGCACACCTGGATGAAGACATTGCAGCGGTTAGAAAGATCTTCAGAAAACTTCGTCGTGCGCTGCTCCTTGGACAAGATAGATTCCATTTTTGTCATCCACGAGCTCACAAAAACATAATATGACTGCATATCTCTGGGGAAGTAAACAGAGAATGTTTCTCACTTCAAGTAAGAAGATTATGAAGATTTTCTTTTCTTACTTCTTTCCAAAACTTAAAGTCTTGCAAGGGAAATATTTTAAACCTTCGGTCCCCAAAATAAAAACTCACCATTCCTAAAAGTATCAGAACCCTATATTCATTTACATTTTAATTCTCTGTAGGCAAGGATTAGTTACTCTGCCAATTATATCTGTACAATGAGTCAAAAATCATCTACTTTTCAAGAGAACATATGGCCTTCTTAGCAGTGCATACACTACACTTCCTTAAATGAAAAAGCCACATAAAACTGTTAGAAAGTGCTTTTAAACACTAAACAGAAGAGTCCAACACTGATGCTAATTTTTTTTCATCCAAGTTTGAATTTCTGTTGCTTACACACACACTCACACAAACACACACACCCACACACAAACAAATATAATTTGTCATTACCTCAATGCCAGACTGGACTGCTCTTAAGTAACGTAATTCTACAGAAGTGTATCTGCTTGAATTACACTAGTTGTAATTAAATGGTTAAGGAGAGTTAAATAGAGAATTGTGACACTGCAATACAACTTCTTGCAGCAGATATAGCTGGAAAGTATTCAGGTCATTGATTCTGTTATCAAAAATTACATTTCTAAAAAGAGTTCTCATATTTAGGGAATGGTCCAATAGTCCAAGGCAGTACAAGGCAGTTAACAAGCAAGAGAAGGTCACTTGCACAATTCAAATCAGCAAATGCAAAATCTGAATTTTATTACAATATCCTCAAAATTGTGTGTACAAAGTAGGGCAACAAAGCTAGAGAAGGAGCACAAGCCCTGCAAGAGAGCTGAGGGTGTTCAGCCTGGAGAAAAAGAGGCCCAGGGAGACCTTACTGCTCTCTACAACTCCCTGAAAGGAGATTTTAGTGAGGTGGGGTCTGGTCTCTTCTCCCAAGTAACAAGTGACAGGACAAAAGAAAATAGCCTCAAGTTGCACCAGAGGAGGTTTAGATTGAATATTAGGAAAATTTCTTCACCAAAAGGGTTGTCAAACACTGGAACAGGCTGCCCAGGGAAGGGGTCGGGCCACCATTCCTGGAGGTATTTAAAGATATGTAGATGTGGGCCTTGGGGACATGGTTTAGTGGTGAACTTGGCACTGCTGAGTTACAATTGGACTTGATGATCTTTGAGGCCTTCTCCAAGTTGAACAATTCTACATTTCTACGAAACGTATATGAATACCCAGAAGTTTTTCTCAACTTTTTCTTAATCTTAAGACTTGTACCACTGCCCGACACCAGAAGCAAAGCAGCAGTGCAATTATGCCCTATCTAAGAACTAAAGCCCAGGAAAGAATTAAGGCCAGGAAAAGGTGGATTGAAAAAGAAACAGGGCAGAAGTGAAAATAATCTGTCAGAGAATCAGGCACAGAGCTGCTTTTTCCCCTTCCCTCCTCCCCTCCAACTCAGTTCTGCCACCTTGCTTACTGGGTTGGAAGACAACGTCAAAATCTAAGTTTTTACTGCCATTCCACAGACCCCAGTTTCCACTTTCTTCTTTTATTCTGAAACATACAAACCTTAGCCCTGTTATCTTCCTATGCAGTACACGTGTTCTTAAGACTAACAGCTAAAAATATTCCATCTCATCTTTAAGCATATTTTAGAAGAGAAAGAAGTGAGTTGCACACTACATGCCGAACACAAAACAAGAGAGGCTTTTTTCAAATACAGACAATCTCAAAGACCCTTAAACAAGCAATAAAAACAGTCACAAAGAAAGAAATGCTTGCAAAGAAAGTATCATCACCAAGCAGAGGAAAGCTCCAGTATAAGCCTACTAGCAACTTACCTCCATAAACATAGAAAGCAGAGAGCCCTAATAGAAAACAAAGCATCCCAGGTTACTAGACACTAGTTTAAAAAACAAAAGGGAATTTGAAAATATGGAAACAGAAGTAACTGAAACAAATATTTAGAACTGCCAGGAACACTGTTATTTTGGTGTAATAATATATATTTTTCTGAAAGCATGACAAGAAAAGCAGCTTAGTTTTGACCAAAACTTTTTGCAGCAACACCAACACACACGCACTGCTGCAGTGAAGTGGAACAAGTGGCTAACACTACTGAGAGACACACTACACAGCATGCTACTACACTGAATGAAAAAGCCACGTGCTTATAAACTATTTGCCAAACAGCATCATGAGGCCGTATTTAGGAAGCGTACTTGGTAAGTGACTGTGCCCTCTGCTGTAGAAAGTTCTCCCTTTGTGTTTTAACTGTGTGAATACTTTTCTTGTCCAGTAGTTTGGCAGCAGCTGGAATCTTCTGAATCAGAAAGTTGTCAGCAAACCAGATAATGTTAGCTGTTAATGTAATGGCTGGTACCTAGGAAGAAAAAAAAAGGATAGGGAAATACTACGAAGTAGCAATAAACACAATTAACACAGTTCAGTTTATTTCTGTGTAACTGTTTTCTACTGAGTATTAACATTGATGTTAAAAAAAGTTTCCCTAGATGTTTACTAAGGACACCATGGACAAAATTATAACCACTCTCAGTGATTCTAAACAATATTAGAGACTTTAACAATTTCTTCATACCATCCAATATGAAAAAGTCCCAGTCAACTTTGCACTTAGATGTCTTCCAAAACAAATGTTTACAGTCAAGGTCAAAACCCACAGCATTCATTCAGCACCAGAGTATCCATAACGCAAACAGTTTTTTGTCTTCAGTGCCATATTAATCTTGAGAAGAAAGATTTTAATAGAAATTGCAAGTTTATTTTACCTTACTGCTAAGTGAGTGCAGAAGTTTTAGACCATCTTTAAAAGAAAATGACAGGGGGGAGTTATAAGAAGTAGAAAATTCTTAACTCTGCTCTCTGACTTTTTTGTGCTCTTTCTTTTCCCAAGTCTGTCCTATGCTATGCAACTCAGAAAATTACCTACTTCATTACTGAAAGACAAAAGAATAAAGCATTCACCTTTTTACAGATATCCAACAATGACTTGTAAAATTTCTTGTCTACGGTCCGAAAAATCTGAAAATGCAGTACAAAGAGGCCACAGATGCCCACGTATTTATCTCTCTGGTCAATTTCTGAAGGTTCACCTGAAAAAATACACCTTTGTGAAGTTTACTCCCACACAAACAATATAAACAATTTTAGAAACAGAGAAGCTGGCAGGAAAAGCATGAGCTTGCATTACCAAGTTTGGCTTCAACATTGGCGAAAGCTGTGCGAAGAGTATGAGCAAATTCTTCAGCAAATGTGCTGTTCTTCGACACTGACACTCCACCATTTAAAGAATCAAATTGTTGCTCTATACAGGCCTGAGTAAAAAGGGGGAAAAATATCAATAAATCAAGATAATGCCATGAGTTTTGGACCTCAAAAGACTACTGATTTTCAAGAGAATACTGGAAGAGCACATTGATTTAAGACCAACCTAAAGTAAGCCTTAAACTTCTACAACATACAGAAACTTAACTATGCTTCCATTTTTAAGTATAAAACCAGAAAATATTAAAACACTCTTACACCTGACATTCAAAGCCCCATTTTATTTATTTCCCCATTTCCTTTAAGGAGCATTTTTAAAGAAACCATTTGATGTGCTAGTGCTAAGAAACTAGAAACATATTTGTATTATCACATTATAATATGTTACTAACTGTCCTTTAAGCAAGATTATCACACAAGTCGCTTGTAGGATGTGGCTCATGACCTTGTAGCACAAAATCAAACACTACTGCTGGCAGTTTTAAAGGGCTCCCAAAACCCCATGACAGTCAAAAAATAGAGACACATTTCCTACTTTCCAAAGAGATTAGAAAAGTCTTTAACAGGACTGCATCTAATATTTTTAATGAATTTTTGTTAGGAAGAAGCATTCTCAGCACAGGAGGGGAAACTTCCGGAATGAATATCAGTCAAATCCTACTGATGTTTCAAACATATAATGAAGTCTTTGTACTTATACAATATTAAGGAAATAAAACATGAAAAATGGATAGCTGGTAGCAATGTCTTTTAAAAGAGTAAGCCAAACTGTGCCTAATTACTTACCTTCAATTTCCCTTCTGAAGGCTTTTACAGACCAACCGTTTTTCCCTACACCATTCAAGATGTAATGGCACGACCTGAGCAACTGACTCTGCTTTGACCGGGTTCAACAACATTATCCTCTGCCCATTATGCCACAACAACCCATTTCAATGTCTGTAATGTACACTTTTCTAAAGAGATGGATTCTTGTATGAACACGTTTAATTTAACTGTATTGAAAACGTAATAAAATCCTTCTCATCCACCTGTGCCCCTGCACGTTTCAGGGGTATGTACCACCACAGTGGTCCCTAGTGACAGCAACCTGTTTCATATGCAAGGAATGACAGGCCACACTCAAAATATTTTAAAGATTACTGAGGTGACTAATTGATTTGCAGCTAAAATAAAGACCTATGCTATGTAAACCTGCTCACTAATATGTGGACAAAAGCAGAATTCTGATAATACACAGTCCTAATGTCAAGTTGCCTGTGTTTCTCTAGTTCAGCAGAACAGTCTGCATTTACTGCTACCATTCAAAGCTTGGCACAGTTCAAGCACACGAGAAGAGCAAGAAAGGATCTTACAACAGAACCTTTTTTCTCCCAGGCACAGATGCAAGAGCCAAATTCACACATCACTGTAACCGGAACAAAAACAAAATACAAACAAACAAACCAGTCATTCTGAAAAGAGTGTTGCTTTCATGTAAGCTTCCTCTATCATCCTGGGCAATATTAAGTTCATTACCTGAAATATCATTCCATCAAGTAACTGGCATTCCAGTTTTAACAGCAGTTTTTCAAATGGTTTTAGTTTATCTTCTTGAATCCCAAACTTAAAAGGATTGTGATGGACAGATTTCAGCAGCCTGTAAGGAGTAGGTGTGGAACACACACATAAATGTGCTCACATTTTTATCATATCCTGCACTATTTTATAATAGATTTTGATTCCCCACACCTACCCTTAGCAGCAAGCCCAAAATTAAAAAAAAAACAAAACCAACCGAACAAAAAACCCCCACAAAAACCCCACAAAAATCCACCAGGTCTGTATAAGCAATTTGCATTTGAGTAACTCCCATTTATTTGGGTTTTCAAGGACACAATTAATATTCCACTAATTTAGCTACCTTTATAATTGTTGACTCTTCAGCTTTTACTTAAGGTACCATCCCTTCTTAAAGCTGTATGCCCATTCCCATGATCAATATGGACAGGGATAGTCTTAGCTCAGCTCTGTACACAACTAAATTTCTTACTGAATATTCTTTAAACCCCGCCAACTCCCATATTGTTTGCCAAGATGCTTACCCTGCACTGAAAATGTAACATTCGCTACTTTAAAAGCTTACTGATACTGTTACAAGGACACCACAGGAGTTTACCCCTATTCTTCACCAAATTTCTGGAGAGACTACCAAAATCCATGTTCCCACACCGACTTTCTTGAAACATACACGGATGCACATGCTTTTATCTTTTAGGCTGTGGGAGTACTTTTCACATCAGAGACACACCTCTTATACATGGTCCAGTGCTCTTTCAGCGTGGCATGATTGTCAATTATTTCATCCAGAGTGATCAAGACTGTGAGCAACTCTCCTAGATGTTCATACATTGCCTGTTTGTGAAGGGAGGAAAAAAAAGGAAAGAAAAGGACTGTAATTATTAGAAAGTTTACTGCAGTCATATGTGGCACATAAAATTTCAGTTCCTTTCAATGTATTTTCAGCCAACAAGATATCATCTAGAGAGTTAAACAGGAGATTTTGTCGTTTGGCAGCTTAAAGATTTTACTTGCAGTGACACAAGGAATATTAAAGGGGTGTCTGCACACAAACTAAATTCCCTGATCTATCTTGATATGGAAAGCACAATTTTTTAAATTGTCTGTATGTAGAGACACACATTGCAATAAGGGAGCAGGCAAACACTTTGATGCTAAGAAAGCTAGAATATGACGGACATGGAGATACCAGGCCTTCCCACATAAAGGCCAGAAAAAGCTGATTAATAAAATAAACCTTTAGAGGAGATTCCAAATCGAAAGCTATACTCAAAAGTCATTTTCATGCTGTTTTTCTCAGAATTCATCATCAAGACCTATATATATGTTAACATAAACAAAAGAGTTCCAAATCATTCCCACCTGAAAATGAACTCCAGATGTCTCTATAATTTTAGGTGCATTCCTGTAAATAAAATAAATATTTTAATACCTTTTTAATCTATAGAACAGCTCATATTTATCATGGCTGTTCTGTGAAGAATATATGCCAAGATTTACATTTTAAAAATAGACTGTAGAAGTGATCTGATTTTTAAGCTATGTATCAAGCAACAGGAGGAACCTCTCAAACAGAGCAAGGACGAAAAAATAATAATATTTCTCAAACATAAAGACTAAAGATAACAAACAATTAAATCCTTGCATCTTATTATATACAAGCACTATTTTTTCTGAAAATAAACCAAAACCACTTCTGTAACCGTTTACGAAGCCCAAACTTGCACAGCCAAGCACTATATCTCTAATTCCAAAAACAACCTTGCCTTAAATAGAACATTCCTATTTTACACATTTAACTCTACATAATAACAATACAGCATTTTAGGGAATAATTACTTGTTGCTGGTGTACAGAACAGCCAGCTGATGCACTACATTCACCACCACTTCGTAACATCGGGTAACAAAGCAAGACAGCTCCTGAAATACAAGAAAATAAAATGCATATAAATGTACAGATCCTCCTCATACACAAGTTGTCATTACACCTAGAACACTGAACATGAACTACAGAATTTGCAGCCCAAGCTCCAACTATATCCCTAACCCAAGTCAGTGGACAGACCTACAGCAGGATGGAAAACATCCTACTAACAGTTCTGAAAAAGGATCTGGGACTAAGCTAAGAAACTACCAAACACAAGCTTCCAGTACAACTCTCAGAATTTGTATTTATCAAAGACAGTAAGAAGTGACTTAACAACAGAGCCCAAGTACTTTCAGGGACAATATCCCTGTTAGCAGAGGCTGTGCTTTTTCCCCACTAAGATTTAAGAATCACACTCTGGATGCTGGTAATAGCCAAGTTCAAATTAGAAATTACCAGAGAAGCCTGTGGAGTGTGAAAGTGATAAGCCACAGAATACTGCTTTAAAACAAACACAGTCAATACCTTTGAGAGGTTTGCCTGACCAAGGCAGAATTTCAGCTCAGTTATGCAACACAAAATGAGTAAGAACATATCAATTCTGACCAATTTCTAGAACGGATTTTAACATGGCATCCCTTGAACAACACGATAAATGAATCTGAGTTTCCCTTAACTGCAATAATACCTGCTCATTAATTTACCTTATAAATGCCATTAGGGAAACGTCAGTGTGTGATGGATCTAGCCAGTCTGCACACAGATGGCTTTATAGCAGACAGCCCACACTGGCTGAACAGCCAGCCTGCCAGGAGACTGGCTAACAGCTGAATTGTGTCTTCCTCTCCATCAAAAATAGATCTTATTTGGGCTTCCGCCTTCTATTAGTCACCAGTTTTCACAAAACATTACTTCTTATACTTGTACTGCTCTAACAAATGCAGCTGAAATAAGCCAACAGATTCCAGAGGAATGGATTAATAGACAGCTGAGATCATGTTTCCTGGAGAGGCAGCACCAGCTGCCATTTTAAAATTTCTGGAAAGTAGTCCAATTCAACAGAACATGCATATTATCAGCTACATAATACAGACAAGATTGTAATTTTAAACTAATGTTTCAGAGCATTATTTTGATAATGCTTTTAAAAAAATTTTTGACCTAGCAAATTTGAGGCTACAGCATCTAGGTAGTCTAGAAAGCTCAGAGGAGCCAATAAACCAACACATGGACATCAGCTCTATGAAAAATACTTTTCCCCTCTTATTGTCAACTTCGTATTTTCACACCACCCCTGGGGATATGCTTATAACACTGACCAGAACAGCATTTCCTAATCTAGGGATATAGAACACCAAATGGATTTAGGAGAATACAACTGCTGAAAAACAACAATCTTCACAAGCAAAACATTTTCCTCATAGCTTTACCCTAAATAACATACATCTGTTAGCACAGTGAACCCTCTCTTTGGGGTAACATCCTGCATGTCCCTTCCTTCCAAAGTTTTTCAACAATTCCTAACCCATCACAGTGTAGAAAGTGGGCTCACAAGCAATACTGCTGTATTTTTGTGTAGTGTTTACCCTATAAATATACATATCAGCATAAATCCCTTAAATAAACAGACTTATTCTACAGAGTTGGTTTGCAATGCACAGAGAAATCCAGACAGCCAGAGACCCTGTTCTCAGCTTCCACATGGACAGAGCATCCCAGCTCTGGAAAAAAACAAATGTACAGTAGCCCCATCTGAGAATGGTCTCAAACATCTGCTAGAAAAGAAATAGAGAATGAAGGATGAAACCTACAAAGCTGATGTGACAAAAAAGCTTAGAAAATGAAGAAGAAAACCCAAAAGATCCTAACAATTAACTGCACTTCAGCATGGTAAAAAAAGTTGAGAAACAACTTCCTACAGCATTCAATTTGTCATCACTCAGTAAATGACTACTGCTGTGCTGCTACACAGCAAGAACAGGAATTTTAACTCTTGTTAAACCAGAATTTGTTTAAACATTCTGGAAGCTTCCTCTATATTCTCTACTTCAACACAGATATTTCATTATAGGCAGTATTGCATAAAAATAGAAACAGGTTTTGGAATGGGACCGTCACTTAAGTTATATTAAGGACAAAGAACTCCACAGTAGACTGAAACCCAAGAGCACAGGAAATCCTCAGAAGAAAAACAGATCCTGTCTTCATGCAAAGGATCCTGAACAACCAAACTGTATAAGAAATAAGTGTTCTTCCAAAAATGTTTGAAGGAGACACAAGCAATTTTTTTTTCAGGTACAGACTTTGATTTTGCTTTCTTCTACCAGCTAAAAAAAAACCCAAACGTATAAAACAATGAACCCATTTCCAGTGCTCAGTGAACACTAAACCTTGCTAACCAAACCGATAAAAATAGCTATCTTTAACATCAGATGAAAGCAACCTCAATTTATCTTCTCCTACTGAAATCTTTTCAAGTAAATTCTAATTCCTTCTCTCGTTAGACTTCCAGAGACAAGTAGAAAAAAAAAAACAACCAAACAATGTGTGAAACATCAGCTGGTTGTGACAGGTCTGCAGGTAAAACATAGGAACATATCAAATGACTGCTATGCCGTTCAGCAAAATGCAAACAGGATATGGCAGACTGTTAAATCCTTTTGCAAGTAAAACTAAGATTACAGTTGCTGTCAAACAATCAAAACATACTCTACCTGCAAGAAAGAAACAAATCTTCCCATCTGTATTTGGCAATCTCCCTCCACCATGCTGGAATCTGTGGCTTAAAAGAGAAACATTTGTCAACACTTTCTAAAGCCTGTGTTGTACCTGTTAAACTAATGTTGAAGCTTGCCCTCCAAGCCATTTACTTGTCATACAAGTAGAGTGCACTACTATAAGTGTATTGATGGAGCCTCAAAACCTCTTAAAATTGCTTTCCTAAGGTGGACTTATTCTTGGAGTTTCTTTTTCATTAAAAATTACATGGTTTATAAATTAGATAAAAAGCTGGGAAAAGTCTCCTTCATCTGAAAGGGAAAGAATAAAACCCATAATTCTTTAAAGGCATATGTATTATGTAACTTCATATAAATGTTTCCATTTTTAAGAAATTTGCATGAAAATACTAGGTGTTTATCTTACAAGAAACATCCAGATGTTTTTTATTGAAAGAATATATGACATGACTAACCAGAAGGAATTCATTTTCTTTTCCCTACATATCCTTCTGCACAAAAGAACAGGCTTAACACCATAGCTTCACAGCATTATCTGTGTGACACAGAACACAGAAATACAATAATTACATCACCCATGCCAAACTGTTTCAGGCACCTGGAACGGTTTGAACTTCACCTGACAAAATACTGTCTTTCCAATGTGACAACAGATAGATGCTATAGACTTGAGATTTTTCTTCTGGGTCACTCTGAGCAAAAAAACTCACTTAAAATTACAAGTTTACCTGCCTAAGAAATGCAGGTCTTCTTGCTACATAAAGTATCTTCTTTTAGAGCTGTCAGAGATTAAAGGAGTCTCCACACTTTTCTAACATGGAGCTCCGGGATGAGATACTAAACATTGCATTGCTTCCCCTTTACACATTTTATGTGACCTTTAATCTCTGTAATGTATGTCCCAAAAAATCCCATCCAACTACCTGAAGTTCCTAGTCTAGTCCTAGCCACTGCAAAGACAAGATGGGGAAAAAAATTTTCTTTACACAGATGGAAAAAGCCAGCATAGTATTTGTTTAAATTTCAGCCATCCTTGAGCCAGTAACTTTGCCAGTTGTTTAAAGTAAGCAAGCTTGCTGTTATCAAAGCAAATGCTACAAGTAGGGATATGGAAATAGAGAACACAATTTCTGCATTCCTAACTAAACCTCAGAAGGCGGACCTCGCAGTTCCTGCCATTTCCAAGCATTCCCTGCACAACACCTATCAGGAACAAACTGCTGCTGTAGTATATTAATCTGCTACAATCTGACTTTTTCGTGCTAGAGACATGGAAAATTCCGAGAGATGTCCCAGTACCATTTTGGCGGCATATGACTTTAAAATATTTAAAACCATATCTGATAAGACATGCAAGTCTGCTAAGGAAAAAAATAAAAAGAAAAAAAAAAACCCACAACAAAAAACCTCCGACATAAACAAGCTAACAAATCCCCCACTCTTCCATGCTCCTTAACCACAACAGTTATCTTATACAGCACTTAAAAGAACGTTAAACAGTCCCAAGATCAGGGAACGTGAAATCTTTGAGATTTGTCTTGAAAAGCTTTGAGAATGCCCTTTTACAATACTACTGTGAAAAGGCTTTCCCTCTCTTTCAAATTACTGAAATAAAAACAAAGTTGGATGATAGGTCTCTGAAGCACCTCTTAATATATTCAATCCTTATGACCAAGATCTGTGCTTATTCCCACACCAGTATCCTTCAAGGTGGAAGCTTAAGGGCAGTCATTCAGGACTTGCCAGTTTACTCCCAAGACAGAAATCAGCAGGGTCTTCAATTCACCTAAAGCAGGGTCTCACAATTTGTGAATTGACTTGCAATTACTTGTGCCCACCTTGTGCCATGCTCTAAACATGTGGTGTGAGTTACCTGCTCTGGAAAGGCAGGTGACATCAACACACTCCAACTTGTCTTGGAACACCAATTGCGTAAGTGAAGAGGGCAGGACTTTGGGCAAGTTATTTATTAATGGCTTCATTGTTTTACTACAATTAAATCACAGATTTACTGTTTTACTACAACCAATGTCAAATCTAGTCCCAAAATGAATTAAGTTGGTTTAGGATGTGTTTACATGTATAAAACATGCTTTCAATGCCATACCTTGCAAAACATCTGGTACAGTAGACAGGCTGTATGTAAGACACTTAATACAACCTCAGCAGCTCACACTCCCTACTTCCCATGCAAATAAGGCTGCAACAAAATTTCCTGCTAATACTTACAGCAGGTAACAGGGCTTTACAGATAAACCTTAATATTATCTTAAGCTAACTCAAGACAGCTACAAGACACTAACTATATATCCCTATACCTTCAAAGTTCACTATTTGGTGTGTATCACTTAAAGACACAGAGAAACCATGTATCCATATTATAAAATTACAGTTATTGTAGCATTTAATATGATCTGAAGCAATAAAGCAAAACTAAAAACTTTTACAGTAAAGGGAGCTACTTACCTCCTTCTCCATAAAACAAGAGGCCATTATAAAATTTAGTTTCTGCCTAACAACAAAAGCAGAAATTTGTTTTTTAATAAATAGGATATATGTAATCAAGCTACAAAAATTTAGACATATCTTATTTCTTTACTGATAAAAATAAATCTATATATCAGCTTGCCAAATTGCAAACCTTTTCATATACAATAATAAAAGTCAGCTGAATTTACCTCATATTTTAACTTCTTGATTTCACAGCAAAGAGCAGCATAGACTGTTATAACTTTGTTTAGAACCTAGGTTCAAAGCAGGGGGAAAAAATCACACAGATTACAAGCAAGTTCACATTTACAGGGCTTGGGCTGAGGTTGAACAACTTTTTTTTTTCCTTTAAGCATAAAGCGCTTACCTTGTTTTCTGTCTTTATGAGCTCCAGTAGGGAGGACTGTTCATATGGCAAAAGCTAAAATTTAAATTAAAAAAAAAAACAAACAAAAAACCACAAAACAAAACAATCAAATAGAAACAACAAATGAGCAACTTTAGAAAACATCGGTCAAAAATATATTTATCCAACTAGGCAAGTATTCCCCCCAGTTTAATCTCAAATAGGGTCAGTAATAAGAGAGCCACAGTTGCACATTACTGGCAACCTGCACTGCAGGAAACCTTCACTCTTCACCTTTACATGGAAATACCCTTCCTTTCACTCTAGGCAGATAGGCAAATAACTAGGTATATTACATTGCATTTATAACAATTTACTTACAAAACTTGAAAGGCAAGAGCATGGTCATTATGGCGCACGTAGGAAAAAAACAGCTCAGGAAAACTAAAACATGAATTAATAATCCTAACTGCTGGAAACAGGAAGCAGAAAATACGTCTGTATGCAGGCACTGACAATTTGTACTTAGGTCAGCCTGATTTTGACTAGTGCACAAACATCCAGTACTGTGGTGGCCCTACACATAATTTATTCAAATTATTCAGACAGATGATTGCTTGAGAGTGCATCTTCAGCACAGACAAGTTTCATATGGCAACAAAAGCACTTTTAAATTATGTCTGGAAATTCAGTGAAGAGGAAAAAACAATGCTCCACAGAGGAGAGAGAACCTGTGACCAAGAAAACAGCCAATTCTGTACCAAGGCCATTAGGTCAAAACACAACCTATAAATGCACACACAGTTTGCTCAGCAGTTTTACAACTATTAGTAAGCTCTCCTGGAACCCCAGCCCCCAGAAAAAAACATCAACAGTCACAGGGAAGAAGTCTGCTGAAACCAGCCTTCCCAACACATGAAGAATTAGAAATTCATTTAGCTTCTGCTAGTATATATAAGACTAGAAAATAATAATATGAAAACATCCTCTCTTATGATAGGCACCAATTTATTAATTACTTGATAATTAAAATATTATGGGATAGGTTTCTCAAACACAAAAGTCAAAATTTTAAGAGCACAAATGCATCACGCTTTTACTTCTGAGGTTTTGAAGGGAAGAACGAACTAGGAAAGTAACAGTTACAATGTATATTAAATATATGAAGACCTTTAAAGCAATGGGATCAAGACTGAAGTCCCAAACATCTCCAACAGAGTCATCCAAAGCATCTTCAATTCTCTTCAGCTGAGATGTATATTCCTCAAGAAATTTTCCATAATTCTTCAACTGCACTTCAGCATGAATTTCTGAGAATTGATAACATTTGTACAGTTTTATGGACAATTCAACAAACTGCAATATCAAAACCTGTTATTAAAAACATTTAATCTGTTGCTATTCAGCTTTAGTCCTGCATTCCTCATTTTGCTGTGGCATTTTTCTTTAATAAAATGCAGCCTTAATACAAAGTTCTTATTTGTTTAAAAACAGTCCTATAACCTAGTGTTGGTTTAAAAGAAATTCAAATACTACATAAAGAGTATCAGACATCTAAGCAGTATGCAGAAAATTATTTTTTTAAAGGTACATGTATTGTTAAACTAAGACCTTAACAATCACATAAGGTGCTGAGGAAAGAAATGACTGTAGAAATTGTAACACAGTGGGTGACTCTATCCATCAGCTGAACCAGTACATATGCATTTATATAAGAACTTTGAGGCAATGGGTCTAATCATTTCAGCCTGAGTAGCAGCTGAATTTCCAGCAATCCTCTTTCCACTTCTGCCTGCTACCTCTCAGTGAGTTATTTGAGCATTACATGGAAAGCTTATGGCTTTTAGTCATTCCCTCCCACTTTCAAATTCACCCTCCTCAAGCAGAATTTTTTTTCTGCTGGGCATTGAAATGCACAGCTGTGCTGTTAGTGTCTGGGGCAAGTAGGTTCAAAGGGACAAATAGGTTCAAAGACTAACATTCAGCTGGTCAAACACCAGCAACAGTGGTCTTAATTAGCAAAGTAAATCTAAAGGCAATTGGTGCCAAAAAAAAGTTTCATTCTCTCCATCCTGATCCTTTTTTCTTCCCATATTAAGACGCTCCTCACTCCTCCCCAAATTATACACAATTGCTGACTTAGCTGCATAATCTGAACCACAGAGTAAATGATTACATTTCAAGGCTTCCACACTCAGGAAGTACAATCCTTTCTCATGTGAAGACTAAAGTGTCTTCCCCATAATTAGATAACAAATCTAACAGCTTGTGATCTTCTGCTATTTGTTGAAAATAGGATTATCTAAAAGAAGTCAGAGAATGCAGGTCAGCTGAACAACTGAACTTCTCTTACACAAGAATTCAACTCTTATATGTGCCCTTTTCACATTTCAGCAAGTAGACTGGCCTAGAAAGTTAAAAATAATATATTCTTTTATTCTGCATGTTCAACCTCTTACTCATCATTGTTGCAAACAACTCAGCCAAATGGTAGCTGATGGCTAGCTACTTCAGTGGGAGAGCACTGCTGAATCAATTATCATTTAAACATTTTCTGCAGAAAGAAAACATCTGACTGAGACACTGCACCAGGCAGAAAGAGAGGAATGAATAAAGACAAATTGATAAGGAAAAGACGAAAAGGACTACGTACAGGGAGGTTGAGACTGAGAAGGAAAAATGACTGCAGTGAAGTCCTGAATTAATTTTAAGATAGTACTTTGAAAGTGGCAGCAATGCCAACCATAAAGGCACACAGACTGCGAAGCCTACCCAAGGAGCACAGCACACTCTCCCACATTAAAAGCATCAGTGCCACTGGGTTCCAGCAGTACCCACAGCACAGACAGTGCACAGGCATTGTCAAGATCAGGAGACTGAATTTCATGTAGAAAGACAAGCAAGAGAACAAAACACTCTCCATCAGCAGCACTCCTGGCACTGATGTGTAGCCCTTAAGCTGTATCACCGTATTATCCTCTTCCATCAAATCCATCTCATCTTTCAGGTTCTTTCCCATGCATCTTCTGTAAGCTCTGCTGCAACAAACCAGTAAAACACTGATGGATGCACGGCCCTGCTGAATGGATTTTAACTAGCTTCAGTGCTTTACTGCTAGAAAATCTGGAGTAGGGGAGATATTATAGAGGTATGCTGTGGTACTTCCCCAAGCACATCTCCTCCCTTCACACACAAGACAAACTAAGAACAACAAAACTAACATTGGGGCTTTATAGGAAGAACATAAAAAACTTCAAAGTCATACAAGAGTAGGAAATTGGCACTGCTGTTCAAATCAGTTCCCTGTGAAACAAAAACATTGAGCATTTGAGCATCTCTAGAACAAAACCTCACAACAGCACTCTGCTAGAGATCCACAGACTGTCACCTTTCTAGCAGACAAATGATGGATTTGTACAACACTACAGCTCATTAAATACTTCCAAATACTTAATTATTGATAGCCATCAATTTGCCATCTTGTACTGATCATCTATAACATAAGAGACAGGTGTGAATAATTTCTCACTTCCTTAGTGAGACGAGTGGAAGCTCTTAGCTAGCCTGAGACAGGCAGAGTTGCACAGATAAAAAATTACTTGGAGGTGAGGGAAGCTTTCTAAGATGCAGACCATTTTTCCTAAATAAACTGACTCACATAGATGAAGAAAATGAAATCATAGAAAGCAGATACCATCCTTTTCTTCAGAACAACATACATACTTCATAAGGTATAATCTGTTTACAACAAAGTTTGATTTAGTTTCTCCTCGGGTGATAAAACTAAAGCATTATAGTTGGAACAATGCAAGAGATCAACTCAGCAGCACAGATCCCCCAACTTAATCTTAACTTCTTCCATAAAATCAGCAATTTCAATATTCAATGAACTCATGGCTCACAGGACTTGCAAGTGCCACGTCCATACATATCTAGGACAGAGATGTAACAAACTAGACTTACTTAGTATCTTACGTCCTCAGCTGAGAAAGTTGTAATTGCTAAATGTTAGTGATACAAAGTGAAAGCAAACAACAAGAACAAAAAATGCCTTTCAAATCACGGGATTTTTTTTTTTTGCTTTTCTCTAGAACGCTGTGTGCTGTTCCAGACAGACCAGCCTGTTTATTCACCCTTGAGATGGTGGCAATGGGGCATATTAAGTCATGTAAATTTCTTGGAGCTGCACTTCATGTCATGGTCAAACTAGTGGAGATCTGGCATTTTGAGTAAAAGCTACATTTTCCTTTCCACAACTAGAGAATTGATAAAAAGCTCTGCTCAGGACATCTTCAGTTTCCACTGAAATCCAGACTAAATGAGCATGACATAAACAGTATCATCCCTTGGGATAACATTATACGTGAGACAGTTGGTCCATGAGTGACATATTTTCACAGTAACACCTGGTATAATTAATTTGGCACACTTCAATTTACAGTGTGTATTACAGTGTGACAACCATATAAGTTCCCTGTTTAGAAACTAGGTCACCTCCACAGGCTGAGTAAAACGTGGATTTTGACGGGCACATGAACCCACCGTGAAAGATTTCAGCATCGCAAGGTCTTATTCAATTATACTTTAAAGGCGAAACTGCAAGTGACCGCCCGACTCCCATGACAGAGAGCCTTTACCAACGAAAGCTGAGTACAACTAACTGCTTACAACATATCTTGATGTGACTTCCCTGGATAACCAAGGAAGCCACTGCAAAAATTTGTGAGCCACGAGAAATGACCGGGAAGGAAAGAAACACCGTCCCCACGACAAGCCCGGTTCATGCAAGAAAAGAGAGGGTGGCACAAGCAGCCTGGCCCTCCCCGCCATACGGGGGGCACCGCAGGCGACTCCCCCGAGGGAGCAAAGGATGAAG
>VWZW01007315.1:702468-747262 GCA_013397115.1 Edolisoma coerulescens | reverse complement strand
GCCGCCCGGCCGCCCCTGACTCAGGCGCACGGGACTTCCTGCCCCGCGCCCGCGCCGCACGCCGGGAAATGGAGGCGGAGGGGNCCCCCGAGGGAGCAAAGGATGAAGAGCTGGAAAAGCCACTCCCCCCACCCCGAAACAACCCCGACAACTACGGAGAGGGGGGTGGGAGGAACGAAGGTCAGAGCGGCCGCCCACCCCCGCAGGCCTGGCCGCAGGGGGATCAGCGCAGGGCTGGCGGCAGGGGCGCGGGGCAGGGTCCGCGGGGGAGCAGGGGAGGGCGACCCCGCTCAGCTCCCACGACTGCTTCCTCCTCCCTCCCTCCCTTCCGTTCCNGGAGGAGGCGGGACAGCGCTGGCGCCGCTCCGCCGCCCCTCCCTGCCTCGCTGCTTCCCTCCCTCCGCCCGCCGCCAGCGGGGGTCGGGGTCGGCCGGCGCTGCCACAGCTGAGGGGGAGCGCGGGAGAGGCCCCGCGGGGCGGGAGGCGCTGCCCGGGTGCCCGCGGCGGGGCAGGGAGTTCGCTCCCTCCCCTCTTCCCGCCGACCCCCAGCAGCCTGAGGCGGTCGTGCTGCTGAGGCAGGGCCGCCCTCGGGGGCACCGGGGCTTTGGGAGCTTTTGTGCTTTTCCCCTGGGGCTCGGCACCCCAGCCCCGTCCCTCTGACACCGACTCCGCACCTCTGCCAGGCTGCTGGCAGGAGGGAAAGCTCTGCCGGCTAAAGCCGATATCGTGACAGCCCCCGCCGCCGCCCCAGCGCTTCCCCTTTCTGCTGCTGGAGGAAGGAAGCGGTGCGAGGAACTGTCCCGGCTTGGGGAGGGTCTGGAGCTCAGGGACAGCTGCAATAGCACCCGCTAATCATCCCGCTGTCATTTGTGGTCACAAGGGCCATGAGGTACTTACCTATGTGCCACGGTTTTTCTTTTTTCCCAGGGCCCTGGGGGGTGTAATATCAGAATAAAAATAGAAGTACTTGGGATAGGGAGAGAAGGAGCCACTTAGGGCCATTAACAGTGACCACAGCAATTTCATTACCTCAGCAGAATCTGTAGCATCAGCAGAAAAGGAAATGGCTTTCAAAAGCAGTATCGCCAGGAGCATCAGCAATGTCAGTGGGAAAAGAGCAACAAAAATAGCAGCTCGGATGAGAGATGTATCAGTAAGTGCAGGACCATCCATAAAAGCTAACTTGGCAATGCAACAGTACTGAAAATAGCACTTGCTTTATGATTGCTTTATGATTAAAAGGAAGCCATCCTTTGGAACCAATTGATTTTAAAGTTTCTAGGGATGAAAGATCTGGTTGGTTGAAAGATCACGTTTATTGATGAGTTTTTCTTATTTAAAGTGCATTCTAAGAGGCCAACCTGGGAAAGAAGAGATCAAGTTTAGGTTTGTGTGAAACGACATCAACAGTGTTTGGAATAAGTTGTTTGTTTGTTTTGTTGGGGGAGTTTTACGGGAGAGAACTCTGATTTGGAACATGTTGTCAAATAATCATGATGTAAATATGTCAGTATATTTCCTCTACTCATTGGCTCTTATGGAAATTGAAGATGTTCACATTGAGTTTTAATGGAGTTAGAAGTTTAATTCTTCAGGACATTGACAGCTGGCAGTGAACACAAGTGTCTCTAAGGAGATGATAAGTATCACACAAAATGAAAATGCAACTTATGCTAGATTTTAAGGATTTCATTCTGTCTATGCAGCTTTAATTCAATTCAGTATAACTGCTATACATTTATTCAAGGCCAATGTATGTCTTCCAATTTTTAAAAATGAAACAAAAAAATAGAGGAGTTTTCTTTACAAGCTGTATATTCTTTCTTTGAAACAAACACTGTTTCTTTCAGCTGTGAAAGACTGCACATGAACAGAAGCTTTCAGACTGCTTAAAAAGTAGTCATCAGGCCTTTTGCTCTCTGTCTTAGAAAAAGGTGTCCTTGAATTCTGCAGGATGGTACAAGGGAGAAACTTGCAGAACTAGCACTTGGTAGGGCCCTCACTTCCCACATCTAAACTGAATTTGTGAAGTAAATATTGCAGGGTTACTTATTGCAAGGTTGTGAGATCATCAAAATTGGATGCAAGGTAATCCAACTGGGTAGTCTGTGCAATGTCCACACCAAAGGGTGCACTGTGATCCCCACAGCATAAGTGATGTAGCCCATATTTTAAATATGGAAAAAGAAAATTATTTTAAAAGAAGATGCATTGAAATATTACATTTTTTTTAAATGGAGCAGGAGGCTCCATAACTGAAAAGAAAATCACAATTATACTCAAGTTAAGTACACCGGTTAAATTTATGCTGCCATTCATGGTCCCCTTATTTAAATGACTGATAATTGGCTTTTCCTTTGGCTCCCTAGGTGGCAGTGTTTTGTTGCTCACACTGAAATTATTTAGGTCATTTGTAGATTCTACTATAATTTCTGTTTTCTCTGAAAATCTGATTTAGACTTCATCTTGAAGCTCATTGACAGCAAGACTGGCTTGGATTTGATTGATAAGTTTGCTGGGCTGTCTTGTCAGTGAATGGCTTTATGCTGCTCACTCAAGTGAAATTACTGACATTTTATAAACATGATTTCTCAAAGCTGGGTGACACAGCTTCCATTTGTACCAGGAAGCTTTTATGTGGTACAAGATCATAGGAATTGCTAAGATTGCCCAAATATCTGTTAGAATCTTCAGGCAATAGAGTAGTAAGAAAAGTCTTTAGATTTTGTTTAATAGACAGTGATTTCTAAGCTGACCATTACTGAACACAGACATAGTTGATAAAACAATCATTTCTTTTGGTCAGGCCAAAACGATCATGAAATGAAATTTCATAATGGACTTTCACAGGAACTGAGTGAAATGTGAACACAAATATGTTCCAGCTGAAATTACTTGTTGCACTTGAGTACTAGAAAGGGTAGGTGAGAGAATGAAGTCCAAAATATAGCAGAATTAATATGGTACTATGACTGTTTTATTTATGAAGTAGTTAGGTATCTATGGTTTCATAAATCAACAGGGGCTTTATTCCATGAGATACTAAAAATCCTTTTTCCTTTGAAATAATCCCAGTTGGAAATGTCATTCTACAATGGACAATACAGTTTCCTGGTATTTTTGAGCGGTATTTTTCTGATAATTGAAAGCATATTGATAACTTTAACCATCCAAACAGAAGCCATTTTATTTAAAAAAAAAAAAAGGGAAAAGCACCCAGAGCAAAAATTGCTTCTCGTGTATACAGGCAAAGCTCTACCAAGATTAACAGAGTTAGTAATTACTGGAACTATAATTACTTACAGGAGAAAGAATTTGGCTTGCTGTATCTTCAGAAACCCAACTATTCTATATGTTCCTTGCCTGTGGAATGTTTGATGCTTAGCTCTGAACATTTTAAATAAAATAAAGATCTTGCTCAAAGTTTTTGTGGCAGAATTCCCAGAAAGGATTTACCATCTGAGAGCTGCTCTTTCCAGCTCTAGTCCACAAAGATAGCAACAACTTTGGCAGATGTAGTTTCTACTCTATCATGTGGAATCTGAGAGACTTCCATTTATCCATGTGAGTAAGGCATCTACATGTGATAGTTCTTGCCACTTGTTAAATTGGTGAAATAATCTCCTTTCCTCATCAAATATGTATGCCTCCTTTTGGTTAGTCTGGAAAAATGAAATGTCAAGTGTAAAGTTTTAAATAGTTAATGTCTAATAAGACCCTCTGCAAAAAAAAAATTAAAATAATACAATTTTTAAATATAAATCTTGCAGAGATAACACGCAAAGTAACTTTCCCATAAAATCCTGCTTCAGCAAGTGGAAAAACGTGAAATGTTTTTATTGTATAAAATTTTAGTTGAAACTTGTCATGCAATTAACATACTTAGTGAACAACCATACAAAGCCTTACTTTATTTTTTTTAATTACTCAGTCTTTAAAACTGGGTGAACTCTAAAGTACTCCTGAGGAATTTGAGTCTGAACTATGACCAAATCTTTAATCATCATGAAAAGCCCCATCAAGGCTGATTTCCAACAACAAAAAGCCTATGCAGAGCTAATTTAGTTGATTACTGAGTCCCAGGGCATGATTTTCAAAAGAAAGCAAATCCTGGAAGATTCCAAGCAGTTTCCCAAGCACTTCAGTATGTGCACGCTGTGCGGAGCACAGTCTTTCCTAATGATCTTGCCAAGTCTTGATGATGTCTTCAAAGACACTGAGTAGCTTCTGCTTCACAGAAATCAACAAGGATTAAAAATATTCAGCTTCATTAGGTCTTATGTTTGTTCTGTGCATTTCTGCACATACAAACATGTTTTGCACATTTTTGCTGTTGAACAAGCACATTTAATTCCTGGATAGTTTTTGTAAACATATTCCCCTATCAGGTTTTGCCTTTTGCTGACATACAACTCCTGACAATTTGGTGACACTAAGGAAAAAGCCCATGCTGAAAAGCTTGCTCTGAGTAATTGCAGGTTATTTCCCAAAGCTGAACTTCGGCTTTAAGAAAAAGGATCAGAACTGGAAGGAAAAAAAATCAGAAAAGAAAGCTTCATGTATAAAATGTGCTCCAAACAAAGTAGCCACTGATGCTAGGATTTATTCACAGATTAACAAGAAATTGATAATTTGCGAGGTACTTCTCTGACTGGGGTACAGAAGTTGATGGATAGTACTTTGGGTCGCTTTTTCCAACAACTCAGATAAAGCCCAGAGGAATGCACTGTAACTGTTGCAATGTTTAACACTGATGTTGGAGTTTACTATGTCATACAAGACCTGTCTCAAAGAGGTCAGCCTAATAATTTTCTGGATACCAAAAATCTTGATTTTAACTATTTGCACTTTAAATTCTAAATAGGCAATTTGTTGAGTGGTTGTTAAAACCCATTTGTATGAATTCATCACTCTGATGATAAGTGTGAAGCTGATGATATGTACCATCCTCGTCTATGTTTTAGTACACCTTTATCCCCATTCATCTCCCTGCCCCCCTTATGGCTGTGAAATCTAAAGTAAAGCCCATGTCTTCCTTCCCAGCTCTTCTTTATCTGATAACTCTGATGACAACACACATCTTCTCTTGTGATTTTTCCCTTTTGTCACCTAACATTTTAGTAGTCTGTGAAGGAAATGGAGGTCTATTATTGTCTCACTAGGTTAGGAATTGTGTTTGGAGATGAAGGTGTGCCAACTAATTAATCCTTGGTGCTTTCCACTTACATTGTTGTACTGTCTACGTTGTGTGTGTATGGGGATTAGAGCCACAGGTTATTACAAATTGCTTTCCCAGGAAAACCAGGTATATTCCCGTAAGCTTGGATGTCAGTGGTTAAATGCCAAGTGTGTTGTGTTCTGGTTGGCAAGGATTTTGGATCATGAACCAACATTTGAAGTTCTGTGAACTTCAGCAATGCTTTAATCCAGTTCCAAACCTTGCATTATAGGACCATTTTGATGCCGGCTGTTGTAGTAGAAGGTGGTTGCACTCTATTCTATGGAATTTGTGCAACTTCCATCAAGTCATGGGAATTCTACACACATATTCATTCCTCCTGCTGTCGGAGGTAGTGTTATTCCTTTAGTAAGGACTGTCAATACTTAATATTTGAGCAGATCGTGGTTTTGCTCAGCTGCAGACTGAGCTGTGCATGAACCTGTATAATCCTCGTACTGCTCCAACATGACCTATCAAACTGTACAGTTAATCTTTCTGAAAGAAAATGCCAATTCAAAAAGGAAAAAAATATATTAACAGGCATTTCAGAGCAACAGCCCCTGCAGTAGTTAAATGATGCGTTTTAGTTCAACAAAATTATGAGTTTTAATGGTTTTATTGTACAATTTAAAGAAGGAGTATTTTAAAGAAATAGTTGTAGCGATGAAATTTGGTAGATTTTTTGTGAGATAATGGGAAAATATGAGGCTGCATACCCATGGAAGTAGCCAATAACAATAGGGCATGTACCATTTTAAGAATAAGCCACAAAGCAGAATCTTTTAACATTCTTAATGAAAGTCTGGAATTACTGTACACCATTCTTTTTAAACCCACAGTACCACACATACTAGAGAAGGAACCACTCATATAAACATATTATCCCACTTTGTTATAAAACTTTTTGATGAATTTGACTTGTTTAGTTTTTAATACCTCAGAGTAAAGAAAGTCACTAACTCCCTTAGTTGATTATTCCATAATCTAATAAATCACCACACACATGACGCCATCATGAGAAGAATTTTCACTGAAGTGGCCAAGTACTCCTGTAGGTTTTTCACCCCACAGAGATGAAATTACAGGAACTGACTAACGATTTTTCTTCGTTGAATTTTCTTTGCCAAACTGAAGTGCAGTGGTTTATTTTAACTAAAAAGTTTTTCTTATAATTTCTGTTGATTCCACCTCAGTGCCACCTACACTAATGAAACTGCCAAGAGCCTTGAATAAAGGATAGGATATAGTTTTGCTGCACAGGACTAAATCAGGGAATGAATAATGGTATGAGAGTCATAATGCAAGCCCTTGTGTAACTTTACTCTGTGGGGGGATTGTGTTGTGCCAACCTGACTTTCTTTGGGACTGGCACAATTTACCTCTTGCAGCACCTCTCCTTCCTGTGCCCCCTGAACAGGGAGGGAACAGCAGTACTGCAGCAGTCCTTGTCCTTACAGTACTTCTCTGCATTTGAAATACCCCGAGGAAGGGGGTGGGGGCCTGGGAGTTAAACCCTGGTGACTACTATTGCAGTTCTTTTGCAGGAAAGCGTAAAAAAAGTCTCATTGAGATATGGATATTTGCATGTGTTAGATAAGACTTTGTCTACTCTATTTTCAACTGTAGCAAGGTGTCTGCCGGTCATAACTTTGGCTTAAGCATTGCCTCTGAGCTCTCTGACATAGTTCACAACTTGGCTATAAGAAAAATTTTTCCATTTTTGTCTTCCTTGTTTTCTTGACAGGAACATCATGTATTTCAGTTTAGTACCCATCCATGTTCTTTAAGTGTTGCTGGGGCTTAAACCTGACTTAATTTGCAATGATGCTTATATTATTGCCATGCTGTCTACTCTTGCTTTTGCTATTCATGTCCCTTTCTGGTCTTTTTAGCACCTTGATTTTGTATTTTCGGGATCTTCTACATACCTCTGATGTGAAGATTTAGTTGTAGCTTCTGAATAATACTGAAGTTGAAGCATTTTTATTGATAGAACTCAAGAGGCAGATTTTTAAAAAAATTATTAAGTAGAGTGAGCTGCTTTGAAAATACTTGGCAGTAGTGGTGATACAGATTTCCAGAAAGTCATTCATGTTCTTTAACTGCATTACTGCCATGCAGTAAACTAAAATTAATGCTGATAATCTACATAATCTTTGACTGCCACAACAGATTCAAGGGAATGTCTCGCTGACAGCCTCAGTAGAGAGGGCAAAGATGAAGGTGAGGGGCTCTGTCCCCCCAAGCTGTAAATGGCCAGGGCACTGCTGGGGACACTGCACACGTCTCAGACCGCAAAATGCCACCTGGGTGGCCGTGACTACATGAAAGACGAGGAGTTACTGGACAGGGTGCAGTGGAGAGCCACAAAGATGATGAGGGGTCTGGAGCATTTGTCTTTCAAGAGCTGTGGGAGCTGGGTCTGTTTAGTCTAGAGACGGCTGAGAGAGGATCTCATTAATGCATACAAATACCTCAAAGACGGGTGCCTAGAGGGTGGTGCCGGACTTTTTTTCAGTTGTGCCCAGCAACGAGGAGCAATGGCCAGAAACTAAAACACGAGAAGTTTCACCTCAGCATGAAGAAGAACTTCTGTACATTGAGGGTGGCAGAGCAGTGGAACGGGCTGCCCAGGGAGTCTCTCTCTATGGAGACACTCANAAGGGGGAGGCGGGCGCGGCAGGTGCGGGCGGCCCCGCTCCTCCCGGTGGCCGCGGGCCCGGGCGGGGTTGCGCCGCCGCGGATGCAGGCGCTGGCCCGGCGCCAGCGGCATCGGCGCGGGTTGCATCAGACGAGGCGCTCCGCCGCGGCCGCGGAGCCGGCTCGGTGTTGGCCGGGCGGCCGCAAGATGCTGCGGACAACCCCCCGGCTGCTGCGGACCATCTGCACCACGGCCGCGGTGAGTAGCGCGGGACGGGCGGCCGCGGACCTGGGTCCCCCCGTGCTGTGCCGTGCCGAGCCCGGGAGCGAACCGGTCGGGGGGCAACCAGGGGCCGAGCAAGGAGGGAGATGGCAGGAGCGGGTATTTTCCAGGGTGTGACGAGTATTGTCTCTGCCGAGGATTTAGTCAAGTGCTTACAGGCACGGGAAGGTCGGGAAAGGGCTCCATGTGGGTGCAGAGGCTGCATCTTGCCCGGCTGTTCGGCGAGCGGGATCGCAGCCATCATCTGGGCGCTGCATCTTGCAGGGATGTGCCTGGAAACTGCAGGGAACAGGCACCAGCGATGCCGTGATAGTGCCCCGTAATCGTGTGTCAGGAACAATGTGATGCAGCCGTTCGCTGCCTCCGTCATGCTGGATTTGCCCTGTGGGAAGCTGAAGGCTGTCTTCTCAGTTAGAAGGGACCATTCTCGTTCCCAGTGCCTGAGAGAAGCCCCCCGCTCTGGCCTGTTTCGTTTGTGACCTTCTCATCGGTTCACAGCTGTGGGATGGTGGGCTGCTCAGGATTAAAGTTGATGGCCTAAATTCCTCTGCACCCCGTGGTTTAGTCTTCTACAGCTCTGCGCATTTGTTTCAAGCCATTTTCTTTATGTATTGTTACATAGATAGATTGCAGAACTCCTGCAAGTAACCGCTCCCTGAAAGCCTTGTCCTGTCCAAACTGACTAGATGTGTTGGTCTGGCAAGTTGAATGAGGCTGGGGGATTTTTTGCTTTCCTAGAGATTGTTCATTGTTTCATGTTTGGCTGCCCAGTTCTGTGTGAGGACAGCAGTCCTCCGAAGGCATCTGCATGGAAGGCATTAGAATAAGGAGCTTTAACAGAAGCTTTTTGGAAATGCAACCAGCAGTGCCAAAAAAATGAGAGTGAATGAACGGTGGGAACACATTGCCCTGGATGAGTATGTAGATGGGGGCGGGGCTCTACTATAGGTTGCTATTTGCAGGCGCTGGAATTCAACACATGTAGGGGGATCTCAATAGAAATAAAGTTGCAGTACTGCTTTTCAAAAGAGGCATCTTTCTATGATAATTTAAAAAAGATATAACGTTCAAATATCTTTAGCTTCACTAAATTCTTATGCAAACTAAGTAAAATATTGTAATCTTTTTGATAATAAGCTTCGTAAGCAGAGCAGCAGTTACTAAATCCTGATTTTTAGGAAATTTAATTAGAAGCTTATAACCAATTGAAGGTCAGATGCACATACAAAAGAAGCAGTAACAGAAAATTATTTTTACCCAAGAAAGAAATATTCTCCTGCGGAGAGATTTTGTAGCTTTATACTCTTCTTAGGGAAGAAAATGTAGGTGTTGGATTTATCTCCTATTTCTAGGAACTAGAACTTGACAAGATAGTTACCGGCATTTGTCAGGCTGCTATCTATTCAGTGCTTAATTCTATTTATTAGGTTTATTTTTTGTTAAGTGCTTTGGAGGAAAAAAAGAATTAGAATGGAATCAAACATTAAAATACTACATAGCTTTTAATGAAGCATTGTAAAATAAATTCCAATATGGTATCAACAGATTGTATGGACAGAATTTTAAATACAGAAGTTAAAATTAAATCTGTACTTTTGTATTGAGGTGGTGAAACACGTGAACTTTGAGACACATTGAGCATTCAAGATAAAACTGCTTGTACAAACACTTCTCGGATTTTATGCCTCTACCTTTATCTAATTTTCTTCATTCATATCATGAGTACTTGAGTCAAGGAAACATAATCACTGTTAATCTGTGTTATGTTATTAAAAAAAGGAGCGGTTAAAGAAGGAATTTAAAGTTTAGACAGTGAAAACAACAGAATTACAGTAGAGTGAAAACTAACTTTCTAAATTCTTGTATTTTGGCAGCAATGTCATAATACTTACATTATTCTATGATTAGTCATAAAAGAAAGGCCAGATCTCCCTAAACCACCTGAACTGCATTGTTTACTATATCTAGGAATTGGATAATCTTACAAAAGTGCAGCAAAAGATCCACTCTGATGCTACGTGACCATTAACCTTCACATGCATTGCTCATGCATGCTACACGTTCATAGTCAGCCAGGAAACTGCAAAAGAAATCTGATATGCTCTCTTAACATCACTGTCAGAAACAATGAAGTTTAATCTCTGTGTATGTTAGTGATAATGATGGAGTATCCATCTAGCACATTATTCAAAACCAAGATTGTTTTGGTGTTCTTTAACAGAATTCCTCTCTAAAGTTTCGTGATGGATGCTAGCGATGGCACACTGGCCAAAATGTGCCATTTCTGTAAGACAGAAAACACCAAACTGTTTTTCTTTTCTGTGTCATCTTACAGAACTTCCCATTTTAATTGGGTGTTAGGTCCACATTAAATTCTTCTATGGGAATTTCCCACTTCCACAGGTTTAACTCACTTTAGGTAAAAATGCATGAGGAGATTCTTCAAAAGAGGATATGAATGGCTATAAGATCTCATGCAGTTGTTCAACTGTAATTTTTCAAATTAAACAAAAAAAATTAAGGACTGAACTTATGGTCTGATCATGCAAGCACTTCCAAACAGATTTCTTTCCTTTTTTTTTTACTCAGTAGAAATCCTGTGCATGGCTGACTTGTGGGTTTGTCTCCTGCTTTCTACTGATGGCAGTGTATGTTAATGCACAACCAGTCTAATCCAGATGTCATGCATTGTACCATTATGTACCATTCAGTGGAGAAATAGCTCAAGAATCACTGGTCACAGTTACCCGATCCATCTTGCAATTGAAACCAGTCCCCATTTGAGTTACTTTCTCTAAGTGTGAGACAGCAGAGCTGATTTACCACCAGACTAATGTTTTTGTGCACTACAGACTTACCCACTCTGCAATCTCCTCAGTCTTGCCAGTTTTGGTTTGGGTTTGGTGGGCTTTTTTTATTTGTTGTTCATTTGGGGACTGTGATCTCTGTTTGCTTCTCACCATTTGTTGATTCAGTTCCACAACTAGCACAAATTAAACATGTGTAGCTTTACTGAAAGTATGTTGATTTACAGCGACTCATGAAAAGGAACTGGAACTGGAACTGGAACTGGTATGCCATTCCATGTAATATGAGAATCAGATTTATTCACAGGGAAACATGAACTGAAAGTTTAGGAATAGAGGATGCATATGTTATTAACACTTTGTGAATAAACTCTTTGTGAAAAAATAACAAAGTGTTGATAAATTTGGACTTAAAATTACAAGAAGATTGTCCAAGTAGCAGAAAAGCAGGAGAGTGCAGCAGTGATTTCTTTAAACGTACTTTGAAAAGGAGGTCAGGTAGATTTATAAAAGCAATCATATGACATGATTGTTTGTGATGGCAGAGAAGATTTATTAGCTAAGAAGATCCCTTCCAGTCTGGTGTTCTTAATGAGAGATGTTAAAAAAAGGACAGAAGTAAAATAAGTAATTTTCATCTGGACTATTTTTAATGTTTATTCAATACACTAGTTGGGCTACCACTGTAAATTAGCCCAGTACAGAAATCAGAGGAGTTCATGCCAAACATCTTCAGTGATCCAGCAGGTTAGTCTTTCTTCAATTTGCCTGCTAGAGTTAAAATACTTGGGAAAATCTTATAGTTGTTTTTTGTAATGCAGCAATATTTCTGCTATTAAGGTAAAGACATCCATCATAAAGAATTGATAATGAGCACTATCTGCATCTGTTTGGCCTTGCTGGATAAGGGTTGCAAGGATAAGTTGTGCTCATGGCAATTCAGAATGAGGTCTTGTGTTTATTAAGAACAAAATAGTGGACTGTTTCTAGTATAGCTGCCAGCTGTGCAGTGTTGGTTAGTAACATTATCATCATCAGTCTCACAGACACTTTTTACCATCCAATTATAACAGTCTGATTTTGCAAGGACCTGAGTTATGTCCACCTTTGCATCTTACTGCTTGTTTCTACTGCAGTGGCTCTAGTGCTGAGTAATGCTGCAACACAGGACAGTTTTACTATGCAGTTTCATTCTGAGGGAGAATATTGTCTCCGGTACAAATAATTATTTCCTACTGTTTCATATAAAAAATAAAAAGCACACGCCAGTATTCCTGTAATGGAACCTACCAATTCATAACTCCCTTTTCTAAGGCCAGCTGCACAACAAAAATGTAACTTGAAACCAGTAAAATACATCCACAATTTGTCAGCTGTGAAATGAATTGCAGTGGATTGTGGTTTTGAGTAACCTGTTTTTCAGGACATTTCTCTTTGTCATATGATCTGATGGGCAGTGCAGACCATTTGTTATCCAATCAATAACCCACTCAGTCAAAGTATCCTCGTGTCCCAGCAGCCTAAGAAAGGGAAGAGGGGGGAGGAGATAAACATACAAGTGCCAACTTAGAAGCAAAACAAATGTCAGTGGTTAAGACATTCATACAGTGCTTTGATTCCTCTAATGGAAAGGAAAAAATCAAGTCAAAGTCCAGTTGTTAAAAATGAAGTTAAGAATAAAGGTGGAGAGTATGTGGATTTATTTCCTACCTTTCATTCACACCTCCTAAGAGGAGGGTTTGAGTCTAGGAATAGTGTAGCAGTAGGTTGTACCAGATTCAGCTTTGAGGAAGATAAATTTTCTGTTTATTCTGTGTAGACCTTTCCTTTTTAACCAGGTCTGATACTCCATTTGTTTTTCAAAGGTTTCCAGTTTTTATTTTCCAAAAGCTGACTAAAAGTGCAAAGACAGTGCATATAGAGACAGTTCCACCCTTCTTCCACGTTTCCATGCTCATTCCTGCTCCCCTGCTGGACCTATGTTAGGACTCATGGCAGTGCTATAGAGTAGACCAATAGATCCAGTTAAGAATAAGCCACATGTCAGTGCCTGCTTGCTTCAGTACTCTAATCCAGTTCTTGCAGCTACAGGAGTACCAGTTTTGGGATAAAGGAGGTATTAGAGGTGAGGGACTGGAGACAGAGTGGGAGAGGAGCACAATTGTCACATAAATCTAAAAGGACTCTGAAGGAAAAATTAATTTTCTCAGGATGCAATCACTTGAAAAACATAGCAGTATCTGATATTCTGATATCATCATAGTGTTGTGATTCTAACTATCATAAATTTTTTAAAAAGTGGAGGTGGTCACTTGCACCTGCTCAGCCTGAAGAAGCTTAAATCACATGTCCAGTGTACTGGGATCCAAATGCAGCAGCCAGTGGAAGTCCAGCAAGGGAACCTCACCTTTAGCACCTTTATTTGCTTGTAGGAAGATCAAATGGATGGTCATCACCTTTAACTTGGCAGGAACAATGCGAGTTTGTCTTCTTTAGCCTATACATGTTAACCAAAAATAATATACCACTGTTTAATTATAGGGATTTAGAGGGCATGTTCCAGGCATGTAAATTATGCCTAGAAAAAGTGTTTTATGTATGTTTCAAAAAATGTGTTTTCATTTCTGACTATGGAACAGATCATGGAGCCTCTCATAAGAAGCAGTGGGTCTGTCTAATGAAAATTCTAAAAAAGCCATATAAACATCAGTGACAGCATCAGATAATACTTTTATGTAAAGTAGAGTCTCTCTGAATTGTATGTTGCCTGTCATTTATCTCAAAAAATTATTATTCTTTCAAAGGTGATTAGGTTAGAAAAGACTATTTTAAATCAAACTGAACATGGATAAAGAAAGAGCAAGAGAGAAATGTAAGCAACAACATATTTTCTTTGCATCCTAGAACATGTTTTGTTTTAATTCTTTTTACCAGGCTTATCAACATAAGCTAAAGCTAGCCCTTATAGGTCAAAGTATTTTTGGACAAGAAGTTTATAACAAGCTGAGAAAAGAGGGACATAAAGTTGTGGGCGTCTTCACTGTGCCTGACAAGAATGGACAAGCTGATCCTTTGGGTAAGTGTAACCTTAATCCGAATGTTAAAATTACAGGTGTACATAACAAACTTGCCTTTTCATGGGAAGATTCTATCTATATGGGAATGACTTGCATATATTGCCTTTGTTGCACTGAATCCAGTACAAGAACTATGCTTCAACACACACCAGTCCCAGAACCAGTTTAACCCCGTCAGTTTGTCAGTTCTTTAAAAAACAACTTTAAAAGTCGTTTCTCACCATGTAGAGCTATACATTAAGATATTGGAAGAACAAAATCAATCTGGATATTTTATTTGGATGTTCATCCTGAGCAAGATCTGTATCTTAAAGCAAATAGCTGCTGAGCCTGTATTCAAGCGCAAATGTCTGTTGCCTGCTTCGCTGTGCTGGCTGGGATGCTCAAGACATGGAGCCAAGATAGTTTATCCCTGGCTTTCTGCCCTTTTTGACAAGCTTGCCTGTGGCAGTGTACCTGCAGAGCCTAATTCTCTTCCACCTGGACTATGAAAAACACATTCAAGAAGTTGGAGGAGGCTTTGCTCTCCATTCTTCCGTTGTCAAGGTGCATAAGGATTTTCTAGGCTTCCTAAAGAAAGGAGTTTTGCTTATACAGAATTTTACTCATTGTATTCAGGACCCTGCATGACGAAGCTGACTTGGAACCATCTGAATTATCACTTTTCTTTGGTTTTTCTTTCAGTGACACAAAGACAGTGAGCTAATATGGTTAGCAAATAGAGGTGCCAGAATGGAATGTACCTTTATGGATAATTTGAAATCAAAACTACATTCCATGAGTTGTCTCAAGTCTCTTTTGGTTTTAGTTTTTGGGGTTCTTTTTGGGCTGGTCCTGACATGTTTTTACAGAACTCTCATAAGGGAAGAATCAAACATAAATTTTGCTTAGCAGTGCTATGGTGCTCACAGACCAGCATACAACACTCAACTCTGTCTCATTAAAAGATTTAATCATGCTTTGGAAGAATTAGAGGAGACAACTATTAGCTTAGAAAATGGAAATTTGACTATCCAAGTCTGGTTGGATTACATTATATAAAAATTTTATATACAATGTAGCATAACTTGTTTAGATTATATAAATTATTCTTGTACAGTTATTATGCTAACAAATGTAACTAAGTAAATCTTCCAATCTTTCAATCGTATATTTATTGGAACTAAAACTACAGGATTAGTTTAGTCCAATCTCTCCTGATTGGGGAAAAAAAAAGGAAATTAAATTACTGGATAACTTCACTTCTTTTTAATTTCAAGAGACTCAAAAGCTTAAGTCTCAAATGAATGTTTTCTAAAGTTTCTGTACCCTCAGAGAGCTACAGTCTTTGTTGCTAAAAGTAACTTCAGTATCCACTAACTTCTATGGAATGACATTTAATTAAGTATTTACTTAAGACCTAAGTCAACAGGCTAAAGATGCTTCAGGTCAAGCTCAAGATTCAATTTCATAAATGAAAAAAAGAAAGTAAAGTATAAATACATGTTTAGAAGTACAAATTACATTAGAAATATAAATTAAATTAGGTGAATTTTCCATACCTCCTCTTGTTTTCCTTTTTTTTCCTGCTACACTTAAAACTCAAAGATATAAAATTTGACTTTACTAGCCCATTCTGTGGTAAGTTATTAAGTGGTTGTGCAATGGAATTTATCAACCATCTTAAGATTCTCTGTGCAATTACTGCATTTTTTTTTCTCACCTTTGAGCCTAGTTTTGGGTGTTTCACAGATGACTGAAAGCATACCCAGAAGGCATCAGTAAACAGAATTTTGAAGAAATTACTCATGTCTGCTTGCATCTGTGATTATTTGCACCACATGACAAAATGCTGCTGACATAAGTGAATCTTAGATTTACATAGTCATATTCACATAAAGATTGCTGAAGCGGAAAATGAAGTTCTGCTACACCAAACCAGTTCCAGGCAAATGTAATGAGTGGACGAGAAATGAGACATCACTGTTCAGTAGTCAATAACATTCATCATTCTTTTCTGCTTTCATTGGTACTTACTAGCCAAGTCATAAGAGTGAACTGAAAGTTGGGATTGACACAAGATATAGGAATGAGAATCAAAGAGGGAGTGAATAAAATATATCCAAGCACAAAGGTTTTTAAGCAGCATACAGAAGGGTACTCTGTAGTCACATACTTGATAATCTGCTTGACTTGTCATGCAATATGCCTCTGAATTCAGTTTGAACTTTTAACACAAAATGAAAAAAAATGATACTGTTCTTGTCCCTCAGCACTGGCAGCGGAGAAGGACGGCACTCCTGTTTTTAAGTTCCCCAGATGGAGAGCTAAAGGCAAGCCTATCCAGGAAGTAGTTGCAGCCTACAAATCGGTTGGAGCAGAGCTAAATGTCCTTCCATTCTGTACACAGTTTATCCCCATGGATGTTATTGACTGCCCAAAACATGGCTCTATTATTTACCATCCATCCATCCTACCACGCCACCGAGGAGCTTCTGCAATCAACTGGTGAGTTCTGTGCATCTAAACTATGTGTTTGTCACTTTAGGATGCTGGTCTGCACCCATCACTCTTGTAAATGCTGGCACAGTTCTGTTGACTTGCAACTGCTCTGAAGGGACTTCTCTGGAGCAGCTGACTATTTGGTACATGAACTGCACTTCATACCTAGGATTCATTATTATTTCCAATGCGAGTTCAGCTGTTACTCTGGGAAGACCAGTGGTGTACATTCATATATTTTACTCGCATACACAAATTGACAGTCTGGAGTTTCCATAAACAGGACACTGCCCTTGTGACTCATCCCCACAAACACTAGATAACTATCACAGTAGGGTTTGATACAAATCCTAAGACTTCCCTGAGTGGAAGGGAGAAGAGATAAGAGAACCCACAAGAATAAAACCTTATATCACTGTCCGCTAATGTACAAGGTAGGTTCAGATTGTTACCCTGAAAGAGCTACACTGCAATAATGACCACAATAGACTCAAAGCTGGCACTCTTGTGACAACAGAAATGACATTATCACAGTGTCTAAATTCAATTAGAAATTATCTAAATATGAAGAAACAATTTTAAAAGAATCTTACAGGCAGCATGGTGATTATCTGAACCCACAGTGTTGTAGATTCAAAGCAAAAGCATGTTTTGTTTTGTTTTGTTAATTTTAATCCTTCCTGGAAAAAGTACTAAGCTGAAATACTTAAACAGAGGTGTTAAGGAGACTATTAGAGAGGTAAGGAAATCCTTCCAAAAGTGTCAGTTGTGTCCAAGTGTGTGAAGTAAAATAGCATAAACTCAGTGGAAAATGAGAGTGAGACAGTCCAGAAAAGAAATAAAGAACCAAATTTTTAAGGCACAAAATTTAATAACAACAGTTCCTCCAAATATATTAAAGGTGGGAGGTATGTAAGTGATAGAGGTGTTTGATTTAACAAAGGTATTTATCAAAGAGAATACCACAGTAGGAGAATCTGCACTGGTATTCAGGATGGGGGAGCTTAAGATGTTACTATCCTATAGTCCTTCTTCATGCAGAATAAGTCAAAACAATTCTCTCAAGCTGAACTATGAGTAGAAGAGATGTTAGGTAAACTGATGAATGAATAAGAACCTCTTTGTCAGGACCAGGGGACTTGAAGAAATTTAAAGTTGCAGATTTGAGATAACCTGCAACGTTTCTGTTTCTTAAGATTATGTTGATGCAGGTGACTGGGAAATAGCAAAAGCAATACCAGTTTTAAAAAGGGTGAAAGAGAATGTCAGGAAACTTTATATCAATGACTCTGATTTCAATCTCTAATAAAGAAAACACTTCCTGTGCAAATGGGTAAACGTGATAATGTGAGAGTAAGAAAATGAGAGGTCAAATTCCAAGTTAAAAAACATAACACAATGCACACAAGGGGAAAACCCCTCTGACTGTATGTAAGCAGTTATAAAGTTAATTGTTTTAACTCAGAAAAGACACCATGGAAGGATCCGTTCACTTAAGAGTTGGACTTGATGATCCTTGTGGGTCCCTTCCAACTCAGAATATTCTGTGATCTTAAATACCGTCTGCATCTCAGTTGGAACATGAACTAGATAAGTTCAGGGAAGGCTAAGAAAGATGGTCAAGGGTATAGGACATCTTTCACATGACTGGAGACAAATGATGTAGTCTTCAGACTGGAAAAGAGGTCATTGGGAAGGACATATGCTAGCTGTGTGTTGAGCCATGAAAGACACGGAAAGGTGAATAAGGAATGATTGCTCATTGTAAACAAAAGTCAAGGGGACCCCAGCAAAGAGATCAGGTAGTAGGATTTTACCAAATAAAGGAGGTACTTTTACTCCATGAAGTCTGTTATTAAATTGTGCGACCTCCTATTCAGAGAGCTCTAAAAGCATGCTTTTATGGAGGAGAAGCTCATCAAGATGTATTTCACAGGAAGGTGTAGATTCAAACTTTCTTTCAGCAAGTCCTTGAGGCAAAGGTTTCT
This sequence comes from Edolisoma coerulescens, assembly GCA_013397115.1. Taxonomy (NCBI): domain Eukaryota; kingdom Metazoa; phylum Chordata; class Aves; order Passeriformes; family Campephagidae; genus Edolisoma; species Edolisoma coerulescens. The sequence continues at coordinate 728,765 of VWZW01007315.1, read as the reverse complement.
TGAAATGGGAATGTATTGCAGTGTTGTATCACCGTGTCTTGCTCTATTTTGCATATTCCTTCTGCAAAAGGGAACTATCTGCTCCTGCCCTTCTCAGGTAAAGGCCATTGTCCCGAGGCCTTTAAACTAAACCAGGATCTGGCCTTGGCTGACTATTCTTGTGTTTCACCCTCTCACCCCTTGCTCTAATCACTACTTTCACATATTGTGGCTGCAGCCCTGATGTTGATCAGACCCTTTGTCCCCACAGTATAACCAAGAAATCCTTTGGGAATTAGACATGGATAAACACAACCAGGTACAAACAAGGGCCCTAGGGTGAGGAGGGTTCCTCACTCACTTCCTTTATGGTCTTTTCCAGCTGCTGCCACTCTGTTATCAGCAGCCCTTTGTGAAGGGAGCTGTTGGACAGAGGAAGGGGCACACAGTAGTTCTTGTTACCAGTTCAGCATCAGAGACGTCTGCCCATGAAACCTTCTTCTCCATGCTGAGGACATCCATTTCTCACTAAAGTGCTCTTTTGGAATTTTTACATAATAAAAAACAGAAGAAATGCTGCTTAAATGTGTGAAAGATCTGATATGGGCTAGCCAAACTTCTGTAAGATTTCACTTCTGTTATACCTGCCAACTTCCCCAGCTGTCTTTGGAGTTCGTCCCTTGTTCAGCACATATGTGTGCTTCACTTGTTTTAATAATGTAGTTTTCAGTGCTTACAATTAATAATGAATTTTCCTGTGTATAAGCCAGATCTCAGACGATCCTGTTACAACATGGACTGCCAAGGGAATACTTGAGATATGTATTACTTAAAATAGCATTGGTGTTTGCAGGCAGACAAATGGCTAAAACCATGCAGGAAATATTTTTCTCACCATTTCTGGCTGCTCCCTTAAACACACTTCAGTCTGATTTTCCATCGTTCTGAGACACATGCTGAAGGAGAACTGCAAAATTTAAGGTGGCTGAAGTTCCCTTGTGATGCAGAGGCACATCCTGGGCTGAGGTAAATCAGCATAGGTCTGTTGTAAGCATTGCTATGTTCATGCACAGCAGCTGAGAATCTGGCTGGATAGCCTTAATTCCCTTAATAACTTTTCCTTAAACAGTTGCATATCCATCCTTTTCCACTCTGAGTTTAACTCTTTTTCAGCTGTGTGACAACTGTACTTCCCTTGTTGACCTACAGATGAGCCATGAGGCTTAGCTAATTACAGTAAATTACCATGAATTATTAAGATAATATTCTGTTAGATGCTTCCATGTTTCAAATTCTGTCATAACTGTCGCACACCTTTTGCTCTGAGTGTCTTACCAATAATAATACTTTAAAAATAGTTATCACAATGAACTGTGTGAGACAGCTGGGGTTCAGTTGCAGAATTTCTTATGTCACTTTGTGGAAACCACACATCAACAGTATCAAAACTGTGGGTCCTTGACTGGAAAGTGAGCAATGAAAGTATAGCAAAGACTGTTAGGATTTTCTTTTCTGTCTTCCTGAAGAAAATGAATGTGTAACACATGAGTTGATATTCCTGACTACTTTCATTTTGTCTGTATTTACTGTAAATCTTTTTTTATGTCCAGGACTTTAATTCAAGGAGATAAGAAAGCAGGATTTACTATTTTTTGGGCTGACGATGGTTTGGACACCGGACCAATACTTCTGCAGCGAGAATGTGATGTTGGCCAAAATGATACTGTGGATGACTTATATAACCGGTTTCTCTTCCCAGAAGGAATAAAGGCTATGGTATGTTTAGCAGTTCTAAATACCAGTTTTTTAAGAGGAAAAGAGGTTGAAAGTAAAGGAAATATAGACAAGATGTTTGCATTTGGAAAGACAGAGGTTGTGGTACTCAGCCAAATCCTAGACTTCACTGGAGCTGTGCAGCTGCACAACAGCTGAGGATGTGACCTCAGATTATTTGTTGCTGACAGCAGGCAGAGCATATTCTGTTTCCACAGATGGCAAGAAGTTGAATTTGTTCAGAATGTGGCTCTTTCCATAGATTTCTTAAATGCTTTTACAAGACAAAATCTTTTAAAGGCTCAGTGAGAAAAAAAAGTTAGGCATGAGATTTTTAAGAAAAAAGGGCAGTATGGTGTTTGAAGCTCAGAGTCCTGGTAGATTGGCTTTGGGTTTTCTCTGCTTGTCATTTTTTGTATTTTTTTTAAGTGAATAAAAGAAAATGCACAAAAAATACTCAGCATTGTTCCTTAGAGATTTTTTTTTCTCCCTCCATTTAAATGAGAAAAATGCAGAAAGAAAAAGGAAAATGTTGAATGCAATCATACTGAGCCGCATTTTTGTTCTGGAGAATTCAGGCAGCTGCTCTAACTTTGGTGACTAGGTACTCCCATGACATTCTGGAGGCTATTTCTTTTGTCAAAGAACCTTAAGCAAATACACATATTTAATCAGGGCAGCGCTGGTCCCTTAGAGTTAGGAAATACTAGGTTTAAAAATACCCACACAAAGTCTTTTGCTGTCTTTCCCAAGTGTGACTAACGAAAAAAAGGTGAACAAATCTAACATTAAATCTTTTACTTTTTCACGTAGGTGGAAGCTGTACATCTAATTGCTGATGGAAAGGCTCCTCGTATACCTCAGCCTAAAGAAGGGGCCACATATGAAGGCATCCAGAAAAAGGAAAATGCAGAGGTAGTGTGAAGTAACACTGGTTTTTTATGCATAGCACTAGAAAAGTTATTAACTCAGATTACAGTAGCAGCAATATGAAGTTAACATGAATTTTAACTGAGTTGTTTCCTCACCTCTTTTTCCTGGGATACCTCCTAGGATGCATGTAACGGAGCCCTAGGTCAAGTTCCTTTTTCCTTTCAGCAGTTACCTGTATTATTAGAAAGTTGGTGTCCTATTCAGGATCATGTACAGGCAGCTAAGAGGCAGCTGCAATTTCAGTAGATTCTTAATATGTCATCATACATGTGAATACAACATTGAATCAAGATCACTCTGTTTGCCAACAGGACATATGAAATTCTCCAGAGACAGATTTGATGTTAGGAAAAGCAAGTGTTGGCACCTTTCCTTTTGGTTCCAGGAAAAAAAAACCAACACAGGCCATATAGACAAACAACAGATAAAAAGTTTAATTAAATTCCCGTATGAGAATTATTTTATCTAAGCATCCCTACTGCATTAGATGATCTTGTTTGTGGTTGGGAAGGTGTGATGGTGCATCCTGGCATGTCTTGATTTCCTAGATCTCCTGGGACCAACCTGCAGCAGCTTTGCACAATTGGATTCGAGGGCATGATAAAGTGCCTGGAGCATGGACAACAATAAATGACCAGGTATGCTCTGAAAACCAGAAGAATATTCTTCTCTATACCCTCTTTTTGACTATTTTTATTATAAAATTAAACATGTCTGCATACAGGTGAATACAAATGGGTGTTACGTTGGAGTAGCTCTAATTTGATGACTATATGTTTTGTGTATATCTAGAACAGGCACCTAAAGAAATATACAGAACACAGTAGTTAAGAGTTTTTTAATCACAGATTCATTTAATTTGAAGAAAGATGAGTACAATATCTGGGGAAAAAAATGAGGCACGGTACAAAGGTACCAAGAGTAGAACCAAACTGTGCCAGTCATTTTGGGAAGTAGTAATTCTGTAATTCTTCATTACAGAAGAATGCAGCCCATGCAGTACAGTGGCCAACATCACAGTATTGGCAGCAACATGAAACACTGTGAGCTATGGAAATAACAGAAGGTTTCATTTTAAGGAGATTTGGGCCTAGATAGTTTACAGAAATAAATCTATGTAATTTTATAGAGCGAGTGGTCCCTCACTCTGGGCATGCATTGACAAGAGCTGCTCCCTTTCCGGCACTGGTTGCAGCACACGCGTTGTTACAGCTCAGCTGCTTTGCAGGTTTAGGCAACTTGCAAAGTTTTACATGTTCTGAGTTGTAAAGATCTAGAACTGTTGTAACATGTTTTGCATGTGTAGGTAATTATGGTTTATTTCTATTATATTAAAGCTTCAAAACAGTATCATAAAATTGTTAAAATTTTACAGCACATTTAGAATCTGTGTGCTTTTAATTACATTTCTTTTTAGGTGGTTACTTTCTATGGGTCATCATTACTTGATGCTTCAGTGCCTGCTGGACAAGAGCTGACAATAAAAGGTGCTTCAAGACCTGGACTTGTAACAAAGAATGGTCTAGTTGTTTTTGGAAATGATGGGAAGATGGTAAGTGCTCAGTCTGGCAAACATAAGCATGGATGGAATTGTTTTAACAAGAAGGGCAGGTAGTGTGGAATTGTCAGGCTACACAAATCTGGGTGCTAATGACGGACAGCTAATTCACTTGGAGTTTATTAATCCTCTACCATCCTATAGAGAAGACATTCATGTTTTGCTTTTCACTCAATCCATAGTCATTTCCTGTATGGAGTAAAATCTGTTCTTACTGGGAGAGAATGTGAAAGACAGGTACGAGTGGCCTGTGCTAAATCGTCTGCATCATATCAGCTTTCCTGCAAGCCATATATTTCACTATTTCAATCACCCTATTAGTGCCTAAAAACTCTTCACTCAAGGATATGCTACCGCCCAGACAATTTAAAATCATGACCTTTCATTTTTCAGGTACTAGTGAGAAATCTGCAGTTTGAGGATGGAAAAATGATCCCCGCATCTAAATACTTCTCTGCTGATGAAACAACTGCCCTGGAACTTACAGAAGAGGAGAAAAAGATGGCAGAAGATATTAGGGTAATTCTATAAACTACTTTAATGGAATATTAATTCAGAGAAAAACATTGTATACTTACTTTTGGCAAGGTGTATCTTTTGTTTAGTCATGTGAATTGTTTTTTGATAAAATGTACTCAAAGTATGTGGGGATGAAGGTTTAGTTATTGACATTAATTCAGGTGGAATTGGGAACTCACTAGCCTACTTCCCTGTCACTTTACAAAGTTTCCTTTCACATACAAGTGACACAAGAACAGTGATTGCAGGATCAGTTATGGTAAATATCTATGAATGATGAAGGTGGGAGTGAGGAAAAACAAACGGACCTTCACCTCACAGAAATGAGGTTTTCAACACGGACAGACTTGGACAGTTCTTGGAATCCTTTCTTCACTGTGGTGTTAATCACTAGGATGTGCTCAGAATGGGCCTGTTGGACAAGCTCCAGCGAGACTCAGAACAGCCTTTTGAAAGCAAAAGGCAGCAGTTTTCTTGCTGTACCTTTGTGCTCTGTCTCTTCTGCCACAACCACACACAAGGAGCTGGCTGGCAGAGGGATGGGAACAGCTGGAGCAGAAAACTCTCATAGCCAGAGAGGCACTTTTCTGCCCTCTCCTGAAATCCATCCCTCTGTAGTGTCAGGGGCTTAGCTGAAAGCATCATTTGTCATTAAAGTTTTGTTGTGCCAGAGCAAATGAATCATAGATGTCTTCCCTTGTGCTAACTCTGCTGCAGGGTTATTAACTTTTGGCACAGGTCAGGCAGCTTGATGTACTAATATTTTAAGCTGCTGCTTCAAGATTACCTTGAACCTGCTTGCCAGCAACCTAAATGCTGCCTGGAGCTATTGAATGACTGAGAAAATTATAAAGAGAAGTATAAACTCATCAATTGGTGACACTGCCTGCTAACTCTGAAACTCAATTATAATTAATTGAAATATTACATTACCAGTTATTTAACTGCTTAGTTCTCCATCTCATGCATGCAGCTTAAAAGACTTCTCAGCTTTGGCCAGGTGCCTGAAATGCCATCAATCCATTCACAAAGTGCTCCAGGCTGTCCTTGCCTATACTGATGACACATTCCATAATGCAGTGGGAAGTTTTTATTTGGAGGATAAAAAATCTTTTAAAAATGGCCCTGAAAATTATTAGCATTGTACCATTCAGGTTTCTTGCCTGATTAGGTAAAATTACCATTACTATATTTTGATCATCTAATTATACTGAAAAATTTCTTGTCTGACATCAGGTCTCTAGGCTGTTTTAGATCCTCTTAAAATAACTTTGTGTTTTAGAAACCTTTGAAGTAATATATGCTGTAGGCAAAGATACCATAGAAAATACAGTTTGATAAATACTTCTTGCAATTAGAGGATTATTCATTATTGCCTCTGTTATTGTTATGTATTATTAGGCTATTTGGAAGGGAATTTTAAGCAATGTTGCTGTGATTGAGGATTCCACAGACTTCTTCAAATCTGGAGCATCCTCTATGCATGTTGTCAGGTAAAAATATTCCAAATAACAAAACTGTGAATCCAAAGTTAAAGAAAATGAAGTTGTTGTGGTGCCTTTAAATCAGACTTGATCAAGTAATGTTAAAGAAAGTAATCCCCCTATGTTTTCCAGTACTCTTACTATTCCCTTTCTTCCCTTTGAAAACATGTACAGTTCTTCTCCCAAAGTTATAAGATATTGATGTAATCCTCCTCTTCCTACTGAAGGAAAATTCCTCTTAACTTCAGGAACATCAGCCCCAGGGGAGCATGGTGATGCTCAAACCTGTCTGCATGCAGCCACAGGTATCTCCAGACCAGGGGGCTGACTGGGGACCTGAGCAAAGAACTCCCCAGAGGGAAAGAGGAGCCTTTCACAGAAAGAATGGAGCCCATGCTTAAAAGTGCACTGAGTTTGTCATGGCTGGGTCACCTCAGCCATAATATAAAACAACTCAGGCCATAATATAAAAAGAGCATTTTTAAACAAACTGATTATTGTGCTGATTACTTACCAATCTCAGTGTCCTCCATGTATTGGTTAAGAGTAGTCCCAATACTATTTTCCACTAGTATATCTTCTATTTGACATTTATTTTCAAAAGTCTACCTCAGAGTGTTCCAGAATTGACGTTTTCTTTTTCATAGCATCCGCAATTAAACCAACAGATTTCAGGAAAATGCACAACTTCTGTGCCCTTGTCAGAGAAACACACAGACATATTCACATGCATACAAATTGAGGCCCAGTTTTGATCCCTTTTGACCTTCTAATGATTCAATTATCTGAAGAATTCTTTCCTTTGTAATTAAACTTACTGTTTCTCCAAATTTAGAATGCTAGAAGAGATCAAACAGAAGCATAGTGGACTTCAGCTGCAGAATGAAGATGTGTATATGGCCACTAAGTTTGCAGACTTTATTCAGATGGCTGTCAGAAAACTCAGAGGAGAAGACAAAGAAGAAGAGTTAGTCATTGATTATGTAAGACCTTTTATTTTGCACTTATTGCTTAGTCTTTCTTGAGTTTTAAGGGAGGGCAGACAGACAATGCATTTTGTTGGACTGCTTGATGCAGGAGGAAAGCAAAAAAAATATTTGGTTATACAAACTTATATATATTTGTATTTGGTCTCCATTACAATTTACTTCTAACAGCCACATATACAGGCTAAAATGTGTCTGGATATTGGCTGCAGATATCAAAAGCTTGTTAAGCTACATTAAAATATTAGTTATTATAAATTTAAAACAATTTGTTGTTTATTTCACCAGGTTTCAAAAAATATTAACAACATGACTGTGAATATGCCATACCAATGTTTCATAAATGGGAAATTTATAAATGCTGATGATGGAAAAACATATGACACTATAAATCCAGCAGATGGATCAGTAAGTAATTTCTAAATATGATCGATACCAGTTTATTTCATTTTTTTTGCCTATTAAAAAATCTAAAACATTACATGAATATTGCTAATTTTAAAATAATACACTACATATTAAACAACCTCTAGAAATAATTTTAAGTTTCAATTTACTTCATATTTTGTGTATTCTACAATTTTTTCCATTTGAGTGAAGCTGCAAAGCAAAAATAACCTACTTCAACTTCAATTACTACGTCAATTTCCATACCCAGCTGAATATTTCACCTTGATTTCATTCTTGTTGAGCTTTGCAAACAGAAATTGCTGAAGTTTATTTGCTAAGGAAGTGTTTCTTTTACAATATTGTGTATATTTCCTGTCAGTAAGCAACTTCTTTTTTTTTTTACTTTTTTTACAAATCTGATACCTTAGGGCAGGTGTGACATTGAAATGTCCCTTTAAATTCCCAGTAAGAAAAATAACTTTTCAATAGGAAAATACATACAGTTGCACTTCAGTCCTGAACTAACCAATATTGGTTGAGCAACTCCTAACTGTGAATTATAAATAAGAGAAGTGATTCTGATGTCCGTGTAGTTGCCATTTAATTCTGGAGTAAATAAAGTCTGCTGAAATCAATGACCCAAATTTCACTATCATTAGAAGTCAGACTCTGATACTTTTCCTGAACTCAGTATAGAATGGAATAAAAGTCAGAACAATTTTGTATTAGGATTTACAACGTGTGTATTTATAGAACACAATCATCTTAAAATACTGTGTGTTCATGGTGGTTTATGATAACAGAAGCTCTGTTCCTTAGAAATGGAACATGTGGGAGTTGTTTTAGCATGTTTAGATATTAGATTGCAATATCACATATAAAGACTTCCAGCTTTTGTAATATCACATTGGTTTTACACATGGAAAGAGAGGGTGAGATCCAACGGGACAATGCACCTTGCTTTGAAGAAAAAGAAAGACTGAGGCATCTGAGTCCCTGCAGTATCCTCGAAACTCTGCCACCTTTTTGCAGCCTGGCTTACCCATGACAACTGCCACTGTTGAGGATATTAAGTATTTGCTTGTACCCAGTCGAGAAGTTTGGGAGGAAGGAGTAACACTCTGCTACCTTTGCACAGGTAATAGCCAGTGTATCTTCTGCCTCACTGGCTGATGTTGACAAGGCAGTGGCAGCAGCAAAGGAGGCATTTGAAAATGGTGAATGGGGGAGGATGAATGCAAGGGAAAGAGGGCGACTCATGTACAGGTATGTACAAGACAGCTTGCATTTGTTTCATTTTCTCAAATCTTGTTTTGTTTCTCTGAAGAATTGTTGTATACTTTTTCTGAATGTGATGGATATTCATAATTCCACTGTCAGAGGATCCAGACTAGCCATCTTTTCATCCTCTGACTTCATTGTACCAGCCTCAGGTCTTAGCTGGCCAACCTTTCTTGTGGCAGAGGAGAATCTTGTGGTCTCTCACTGCCACCATTCTTTCATTATTATTTATGAATGGAAACAAAGAAATTGAGGAAAATATACTTTAAATACTTGATGTCTTCATTTAATCTATATGAGTTTCATTGTAAGGATTGAGAATTCCCTTGTAAAACTCCATCCTTCTGTACAAATGAGGCTAAGCTTTAAAGACAGTCTACCTGTGTTAGGTAGGCAGAGATTTGACCTTGCTAAGCCTTGCTGCATGTGCACTCCACACAGTAAACATACAGCTACATTACCACTAATTTTGAAGTAGACTGTAACTGATGCTAGATTTTTCCAGGATCATATCCCAGTATCTGGCTAAAGACCCACTGTAGGAGATATGTTATGGTCTGTAATGGAAGAATTGTCCTGTGCAGAAATTCTCTAAACTGAATCAAACATTTACCTGAGACACTTTTATCTCTTTTTTGTATCTGTCTCACTGTGTCTAGCTAATGCCCGGTTCTTATTTTTGGCTGTGTTGCTATTGGTTCAGAAGATAAGCAGAGGTTTTGTTGAATTAATGGTATTTGAATGGTGGGGTTTGATTCTTGAAGGGCAAGAGGTGAACTTAGAAAGATGGTAATGCTGACTAGATAGTGTGAGAGTGATACTGGAAGCAGGTTGCTACTCCTGAAAAAATGCCACATGTTTTACAAGACATTGCAATAATCTTAGCAAGAAAGAATGAAAGCAAAGCCAAAAATTCTGCTTATCTGACGAAGTACGTGACCAGGCCATGGAAAAAGGCCTGCAGGACTCTTACAGAGCTGAGTAGTCATCACAAGAGAAAATGGGCAAGTCAGAACTGAACATTAAATACACCTGGTCACTTAAGTTTTTCACAAGTGTGCACATATTCAAAGCATGCACAAACTTGGGTTTAATTTGTATCAGCAATGTAGAGTGCTTGAGAGACCAAGTTAACTCTGCCCTAAAGAGAAACTTTTAAGGTGTGAGAACTCCTGCTCTGCTTTACACTTGGAAGATTTGCAAGCATAGCTGTATTAGGTATACGGAAAATACAGTCCCTCTACACTGCATAGGTTATCCCTGGATTGAGCACTTTGCTTAGGGAACTCACTTTCTAGGATAAAACACCAGAGCGTTTATGTTGCAAACCATTCCCAGTGTGAATAAAAGCTCTCTCTGGACCGCCTTAATTGAAATAAGGCCCCTTTTTCTCTGGCCTCTGTTCAAACTGGAGATTTTGAGTGCTGAACCAAAGAGAATGTGTGTGCCATTAAAGCTCCTAGCTCTGCTGCTTTGTCTTAAGGAATGACTAATAGAAGATATTAAGCACACTTTAAATGGAACCTTCTCCTTTGTCCCTGACATGCCCATATCCATTCTCTTACACAAATCTGCCAATGCCCTGTCCTGTAGCTGGGTCTCCAAGACACGCTTAAAACAGGTATTAAAGAGCATTTTCCCACATCTCTGCAAATGCTTTAAATGGGCAGAATTAACATAATGGAAAAACAGATTTCACACCCAGTTTTGAATACTCTTTACAGGATCTCAAATGCACTTTTTTAAGCTCTTAAAATCACATGGGAGCATTGATTATATGTCTGAGTACCAAATCACAGAAGGAAGCTGAAGAAAAACATTAATGCATGTGAGAAAATGTGAAGGACTGAATGTGAAAATTCATTGAAGCAAACAGACCTGAACAGGGGGCCACTACACTAACAGTAGTGCCTCATAAGTACAGGTATCAATCTGTGCAGGTGTATTTTTGAGACACTTTGATAGTTATTATCAAGTTAGTAATACTTTAACACAATCTTACTTACACCTCAGGTTAGTTTACACAGTTCATGACTTCAGTCTCTACTACAGCCAGTGTGAAGACTTTTGCAGACCAATGGGCAATTGTTGAATCCCTTACTGATGCTAAGGAGCAGTGGCTCCAGTGCTCCACCTCCAAATTTAGTGGGAATGCTATTTTGATTATGCTTCTTTGCCACACCTAATATAATTTGAGGCTGTCAATGGTTAGATGTCATTTCCCTTTGATGTGGATTTTTAACATTTTTATTAAAGACTTGCAGACCTGATGGAAGAACATCAAGAAGAGTTAGCAACAATAGAGTCTATAGACTCAGGAGCTGTCTACACTTTAGCTCTGAAGACTCATATTGGAATGTCTGTGCAAACATTCAGATACTTCGCTGGATGGTGTGACAAAATTCAGGCAAGTGGATATGTAAAGGAAATGATCAATGGCAGTGCTTCTCTACACTTCTTTTTTATTGTTATTATTTTGAAACAGTGCCAAAAAGTAGTAAAAGGAAAAAGTAACTGAGGAATCAAAAACTAAAGCAAAATTAGAATTTTACCTAGAATGGGTCTCCCTGTCAATACAAAAGGGTAGTCTCCCTCCAGCTGGAGAATATGGATTTAGAATGTGGCTCTAAATATCTAAGAAATCAGCTGAGGTATCACAATGGATATACTTGCTTGGTCAGCTCATGATTATTCATGGCACAGAATGTCACTGTGCTCGTCATGCAGGTAAGTGCAGAGACCTTTGCTTTGCTACAGTCTGACCAAAACTGGTCAGTTTGCTTGATAGCACAGCATGTGGCACACATTCAAGGGCATCTCCTCCAGTATCTTTGAGACCAATCAAGAATATCATCCAGCTTTTTTTTCTTTCATCAGACCCTCACTTTATGTTCTCCCATACCTTTTTATCCATGCTTTTATTTCATCCAGCTGACAATCGGGAGTTGATTACAATATCCACAGTAGGAAATCATCCAGCGGAAGCATCTGTGCCCCTTTCCCTGATGCAAAAATGCTTGTGGTTTTGAAGCCTACTCTGTAGCTTTCTGAAACATACTTACATGGCAAATATATTTGTAATAAAAATTATTAATCAGTATGAAGATCTGTCCCTCCTCTGCCTTTTAGGGTGCTACAATTCCAATTAACCAGGCCCGGCCAAACCATAATCTAACATTCACCAAGAAAGAGCCAATTGGGTGAGTCTCACTTTTTTCTTCTTAGTGACAGCCTTGACATGCAGAAAAGCTATGGAACAGCTGCCATCAAATATGTAATCTCTCCATGTTTTTCCCTACCTGAAGTGTCTGTGCAATTATAATCCCCTGGAATTACCCACTGATGATGCTTGCATGGAAGAGTGCAGCGTGCTTGGCTGCAGGCAACACCCTCGTACTCAAACCGGCTCAGGTAAGAGCAAAAAGGAATGTACAGATGGCCCAGATGCCCCTGTTCAGGCAAAATGATTTAGGCAATGTAGGAGATTTCGCCCATAGGTTGATCTGTCGTATGTACCCATGGGTTGACTGTGTCATGTGTTTGAAAGTGCATATATAAGAATACAAACTGCCATGGTGATACAAGGTATTGATTGACTCCAACTATGCTCCAGTGCTAATCTCATTTCCAAGAATTAATTTTTTTCCACAAGAAGCCATCACTTCTAATTTGCCAATACTGTAAGGAGGTGAATATTGTATCAAAACTAAGACGTATTGAATGTTAAAGGTATCATCGTGCATTTGATTAAAATAGGAGACCTAATCTAAATGTTTCTACTTAGGTCACACCTCTGACTTCCTTGAAGTTTGCAGAGCTCTCAGCCAAAGCTGGATTTCCTAAGGGCGTTATAAATATTCTGCCTGGTTCAGGTAAAACTTCAAGTCATCATTTTTCTGAGAGAGGTCATGTTAAAACTGGTGAACTTCTTCACCTTTTTGAAGACCTATTACATAGGTATGTTCATAGGCACTAGGCTTGCATCTTTTCATGCAGCAATTTCACATGTTTCCAGAAGAGAATTGGAAAAATCTGGCTTTAGTTAGTGGTAAGAGCTGTCAGTCTACACCCTTTACAAGTTCATAAAATTAACATGAACACTCTGGAAAAGAATGTATTACAGAGAAACGTGTTTCACTTGACTGTAAAACTTCATTTTTTCTCCTGATTTTATCATCAAATGGAAGTATTTACATGTGACTGTGAGACCTAGAGCAAGCTGGTAAGATGCATATTCATCACTGTAGTCATGGTCCACACTGTGTTGCCTGATGTCATCATTTTCCTCCTTCCCCTAAGGAAGAAAAGTGACAAAGTCATTATATGGGGCAGGCTTGGTTACAAATCAGATTATTCCACCTACAGCGGAATATTAAGAAGCTCGTTAGTCCAGACAGATGGGAGAATTTGGAGACACTAATGGGATCCAAGTTTTTCATTCATAGGAATAAAGCTGCAAATATAAATAAGGATGTGACACTGTGCTTGATTTGTGGTGTTAGCTCCTTCTGTGTTACAGTGCTGCTGCTGGGATAGTAAAAATTGCCCGTGCACCCCCCAGTTACGCTGCTTTCCTCGCCCTGATAGGTGGCTTAGTGGGACAGCACCTCTCTGAACATCCAGATGTTCGCAAAGTTGGATTCACCGGTTCAACACCAACTGGCAAACAGATCATGAAGAGGTACCCTCAGCAAAAGATTCATAAATAAACCCTGCTTAGTGTGGTTCTGAAGTATCTTACTAGATATATTGTGCACGTAGATGTAATAAAAAGTCATAACTGCATGTGGTCATTCACCACTATGTAGAATTCTACTAAGTCACTATTGGACAACAGAGGTTTATACATTTTCACTAGTTATGATTCAAAGGAAATAATGGAAGAAGGTATTAAAAATTTGGTTTATATGACTATTTTTATTTTTTACAGTGCAGCTACTAACCTGAAGAAAGTTTCTCTTGAACTTGGTGGCAAATCACCATTGATCATATTCAGTGACTGTGAACTTGACAGAGCCGTAAAAATGGTAATGTTACTTTGAAGTAAAATATATTCAAAGCCTTTGTGGTACATCCTCACAGTATTGCAATATTCTTCTTGACTTGCCAAAAAAAATACCAGGAATCCTTTGCATGAGAAACCTTGAGATCTGTTAGAAAACAGACTCAGATGTCTCTTTATGCCAGCACAATTTAACTGTTCATGCGGCCCCAAAAAAGTACTACAAGAAATATACATTAGAAATTACAACAAAACAAAGAATTGAGCTCCCCATTGCCATATAGTTTTTACTTCACCATCAATCATAATAATTCACCTTCCCTACCAGCCATATTGTGTTCAAAGTTCATAAATAAGATGTTGCATTGGTGATATCCTTTTACATAAAGCATTAGACTTTTAGGTTCACAAACACTGAATGCAACCTAAGGGAACAGAATGAAAGGGAGACTGAACAAAATGCATATAAATATTTATGGTTTTTTCCTGATCAGGGTATGGGTGCAGTATATTTCAACAAAGGAGAAAACTGCATTGCAGCTGGCAGGCTGTTCGTGGAAGAATCAATTCATGATGAGTTTGTCGGAAAAGTGGTAAGATATTCAAAGACTAAAGTTAAGTAGATGTTTTACTTTGGCAGAAAGATCCACGAGTTTTATAGACACTTGTATTTCTTATTTTCAGTTGCTTAATTTCTCATTATAGCTTATGATAGACAATGCTGCTTCTCAACAGCTATTTGCTATGTTATGTAACTTGATTTTAATTGGGTAACCCATAGGTTGAAGAAATAAAAAAGATGAAAATCGGTGACCCACTTGACAGATCTACGGATCATGGTCCACAAAATCACAAGGCACATTTGGAAAAGCTGTTGCAATACTGTGAAACTGGAGTAAAAGAAGGAGCCACTCTAGTGTATGGAGGAAGACAAGTACATAGACCAGGTAAAATACTTTCCAGAGGTATTTGGAACTTTTACGCTTTATGCAAGAGCCATCATGATTGTCTCAGCTGTATTTTGAGGCGTTGCAATATAGGAACAGTACCAGGTAAGCCGATGATACCACAGGGCTTTCAAGTCTCATATTATGTGAAGCTGTGCAAATGAAGTGTAAGTTATGAGATCTTTATGGTTACAGTCTGTCTTCTTGTTGGGTAGCAAGAAAAACAGTGGCCTCTGTGACATGCTGTAACCTTGTCTTCCTGCTGTCAGAGTCACCTGGGCTGTGGCACCAGACCTTCTGGCCTGGCAGGGAACAGCTCATGTTGTCACTGATCAATACAGGCCATTCTTTTACCCTTTTTTCTGCCATTTCTCTTGAAATGCATGCATTTCCATTCATACTTCATTCATATCTATTTTCTATTTCAAGTTGCAACTTATTTATGACCTCAAAGTATGGGACAGAGATGATCTGGACAACAGCAAACCCTTAAGCACTTTTACCATGCTCAAAAGCTGCTCTATCCTCCCTTTAGGTTTCTTCATGGAACCCACTGTATTCACAGATGTTGAAGACCATATGTATATTGCCCAGGAAGAATCCTTTGGTCCTGTGATGGTCATCTCTAAATTCAAAAATGGGTATGTTCTCCTCTGGTTACTGTTAGAAACTTTATTTTCCCATTTTCACCCTAAGTGAAGTGAAGAAGTGGCAGCATACACGATGTTTTGTTACATCGTGTTAGACCAATCTGAGTATTTAGTAGTAGTCAGTGAAATGGTTTAGTGAAGTTTATGTGGTAATTGCAACAGCTTGATCAAATTACAAAATGTGTATTTTTCCCAGTGGAATTGCTTATTTTTCCTGTTACAGAAGACTGCAGTGTTGTGTATTGTGTAATACTGGCACATTACTGTTGCAAATGAAAAATTCTCTGCATATATTTGTAAACTGTCTCTTCTAACATCTTTCATTCCAGATCATAAGAATTATTTTACATACAGATGAGATTGAAAGCCTACACAGAAACTTCATATAAGTATTTCCATCAGGTTTTATCTTCTGCAGTTTGATACAGCAGTTAAGAACCAGCCACACAGATAACCCTTCCCATCCATAAATTACATAGTCGTAAGGGACTGTATTGAATTTTTTAAACTACTATTGATTTTTGAAGCTGTATGGAGATGAGATGCAGATAGAAAATAGCACTCTGGAAATAGCCTGAAAATTGTGTCTTGATAGAGGTTTTGAATTTCAGCTTTTATTCTTCATTAACTTGTAAAGCTGGACAAAATTTTAGCAAACTGATTCATCATCTGCTGCCATGCTCTGCTTTACAGGCATTTTTGTATTGCTCTAATTCCCAAGCTGTACAGTAGCTGAGCAAAGTTGTATGCATTTCTCAGTGTAGATATTAACCCTTGAAACGTGAGGTTACAAGCTTCACAAGCTTGAAGCAAGGGTGTGAATTTCCGTGGATCTGTCAGATTGACAAGCAGATTTGCCCTTAGTAAGTCATCTTTAAAAAAGCTCACTGGAGAAGAAAGGCCATGGGAAAAGTTGCTTCAATGACACTGAAGGTGGAAGGTTGCTAACACTCGTTTATTTTACCTAGTTGCAATTAGATAATTTCCTTCCCCCACAGGGATGTCGATGGAGTATTGCGACGGGCAAACGCCACAGAATATGGCTTAGCTTCAGGAGTTTTCACAAAAGACATAAACAAAGCTCTCTACATCAGTGAAAAGCTAGAAGCTGGGACAGTTTTTATTAACACATACAACAAAACTGATGTGGCAGCACCGTTTGGAGGATTTAAGCTGTCTGGCTTTGGGAAAGATTTAGGTAAGTTGTCTCCCTCCCTCATTTTTCATCTCAGAGTCCTAATCAACAAAAGAAGCACTTTGCCTGGGTACAGTGTACCTAGTAAAACATGAGCTATGGGTGCATTTCCTGCATCTCCTACATTCCTCCAATTACAGTTATCCAATTCCTCTCCTTTCCCTAAATATTCCCAACTCAATACTGCCCATTCAGCCTTTCCTGTATATTTGCTAAATGATGCTATGGTGTGCAGAATATTCCTCTCCAATGCTCTGAGAGCAGACAAATTACAGCTTCTCCAGAGCTGTGTACAGGCTACAAAATGCTGTCAAGTAACAAAGGTATTGGCCAAAATATTCTTTCCTTTCCCTCAGAAAGAATGCTAATTTAGGTTTTTCCTCAAAGTAAGAGCATGGGAAACATTTTTATACCTTATAATGTCACCAAAATTTGCCAACAGCCATAGAAAAAGATGCATTAAAAAAATTCTTTCTTTTAAAAACAACTTTTTTAGAAAGTCACTCTGTCAAAGAAGCTTCACAAGTCTGGACAGATCAAGCCTCATGGCACAGAAAAGAGGAAAACCAAATTTCATTCACACAACAGATTTTTGCCTTTGGAATCTCTGAAGACATCTCCTGAAACCAAAATGACTGATCAGGGAAAAAAGATTACTGATTTTTACTGAGCTTCTCTACCTATGAACTTTAATAGAGGCAAAGCAAAGTTCATAAATTCAGCTCTGGGCCCCGAGTGGCCATCCAGAGACTGCTGCTGCTTGGGGGGGCTGATGGTTAAATTCCAGTTCCTTTTTTCCTCCACATATGTTGGGTCTGGCCTCTTGTCAAACCAGTTCTGTAAATCACAGTGGGAAGGTAATTAGTTCCCATTGTTCTTTAAGGACTCAAATATTGGCTACAGTGTTTCAAATTTTTTCTTAGTAATAGTTACGGCCTGACAAAATTCATTTAGCTGCTGTTCTAACAGGTGAATATTGTGCTTGAACAGGTGAAGAAGCTCTTCATGAATATCTCAGAACCAAAGCCATCACTGTGGAATATTAAAGTAACAGCTTCACTTGGGAAGTAAACTTTCAGCGGAGTTTGAATCTTGATGACGACACGAAGCACTCAATACCACGCCTAGGATATGCTGTCTGCAGTGCTACAACCAAACCAAACCAAACACTCATTCCATGGATAAGTTTCTATAAATTAGGTCCAAATTTTAGTCTGACAGACAATGGCTTTTGGAAATTACCCTGAAGTTATTTAAATTATGCAGCAGCAACAGTTGGTAGCACAATTTCCCCCCATCCTCCCCCCAAAGACCCCCCAAGAATATGGTTTATTTTTTTTACATAGAACTGAAGAATAGGTTCTCACATACCTACTTCATATTTCTGTGACATAATGTTTACATGATCACTTTAAATCCTTAGTCATTAGGCTTCTAAAGATGAACTAAAATATACTGATTATGCCATTTTTGCTATAAACCAGTTCAGGTTTTACAGTAGCAATTAAACACTCTGCTCTGGTGACTTTTCAGCAGTACAGAAAACCTTTGTGCCATAAGAAGTAAATCAATGCAAGGAAGTGCACTTACTATGATCTTTGTATAGTACATACAGAGTTCAACATTGGTGTTAAACTATGCATATCAAGCTAAAGTTACTGAAAATATTTTCTACCTTTTTGTTGATACAGAATGTGTGATCTGCCTGCAATTCGAAAGGTGGTTACATTAACGGATTAAAATCACGTTTTGTGTCTGTGCACATGGACTGTAATCACTGTTTCATACTGCATGATTACTACTTTGTATTTCACACTTTTGGGGTTTTTTTAAATCTGTGGGAAAATCCCTTGTAAAGTGACCAAAGTCAGATGTTGGCTTTCAAACTTTTTCAGTTTGGAAGAAATTTTCTATAGACTGAGATATTATTTAACTAAGCCTGTCAAGACACCTTGCTTTTAGAATGCAACAACACCCAAAGGTTCATCCGTCTGTGGGCTGCCATTAAAAGTAGCAGTCTGATTCTTTGATTCCCATCCATCCCCTTCACTAAAATATCCCATAGTTTAATTAGTAAATCATGTCTCCATCCTATATTTAAGCCACAATGTAAAAGAAAGACCAGAATCCTTGTTATTTCTTACCACAAATATTACAGAAACATATATTAAAACTAGAACTTTAAATATGAGATTCAAAATAAATTCTATAAATAACTGCAGGTTTCAAGTCATAACATTAAGTTTAATATTTGAGCAAATACAGTATAGAAAATTTTACTTTAATGGTGTAGAAAATACAAAGTTCCTTTAAGAAACAACGATCCAGGAGCATGACAGACACTTCTGAAATGCAAACTGATCTATGAAGTAAATGCAAAAGCCCAAACCATTGCATTTGATCTATCTGAGGTAAGTATGAATGAGACACACTTTCACTGATTCTGATTTCACAACTGTGTCAAGTCAACTCAAGGCCAGCTGAAAATTCACCTTTTCATCCATCAGTGACAATTAACAAAACGGAGATTGGAAACATGGCAGGGAAATTGGGGGATGAAAAGTGTAGCTTAAAGCAATCATAACACCCAGAGGCAGGCTTGATCCTTTGAGTATGGAGGGTGTTTGCACCACAGCCACAAATATTTCCTTCATAAGCCTGTAACCTTCCTGAGCTGGTGTGGAGCTCAGTGCAGGCACACAGGGTAAGTAATCCTTTGCTGAACTCTCTCGTCACAGCTCCTTACCCAGGCTGGCTCAGCTAGAAATGAGCTCAGCCACAGCTCCAATGTTCAGCAGTCACCATCAGGAATGCAATGTAGACATACCTCTGGGGTACTTAGAGATAATGTTTAATATTGAAGATAATGTACATAACACAGGACACGGAATATAAAAACAAAGCTTATTTCCTAGTTAACTCATTCTTGCCCTTGAAGGAAAAACTTCTTCTATCCTCCTATTAAAAAAAAGTCTTTCTTCAATAAAGGAACAAAACAAGAATTTAACTTTCAAGTGCCCCTTACTCTAGCTGTTTTCTTAGTGTAATCTACTACAAAGTCCATTTCCTTGTTAGTTGACGAATCAAATCACACTTAATTCTTCAGAAATCCAGCCTCCTGCAGTCATGAGTGGATCCTGGATTCTCCACCATGTAAATGATAGCATTTCACAGGATCCTGAGAGATGCTACACTGGGAAACAAGGTGGTTTTAAGGGCCAACTCTTCAAAGTGAGAAAACATGATTTGGTTGGTTTGGGGTTTTTTTAAGTAAAATAAAATGGATTTACTCATTCGCTTTGCTGTCCAAAATTTCTATTTTGCCCTTTTCTCCCTTTTGTTTAGGAAACTTAATGTTGTCTATTGTCACTTCATCAGTTAGAGAGTCATCTTCATCAGATTCTGAGTCATCTTCTGAAGTCAGCAACTCTTCATCTGTATCAGAATCACTCAGTTCAACTACAGCCACATTCTGGCAAAAAGAGATCTTGGGTTAACACATTATATATACTACATATATATATATATATATACACACACACTACAGCACTTCCATCACTGGAGTAAAACAAGGCAAACACATTGAACAGCCTACTACCATAAGAAAACCACAATCACAATAAAAAAGACTTTTGGGTTTTCCTAGGGTTATGACAAATATCGTGAAGAGATTCCTAAATATTTAAATTGCAATTCTCTATCGGCCTATAGCAAAACTAACGCCATATTTATACCATTATCAAAGAAAGAACTGAGTCCACAGTTGAACTCAGATTGTCTACATCAGGTATTTAAACTGATGAGAAGCAGTCATCAAAACTACTTTTCAGTAAAAACTTCAAATGAAATCATTTAGTGCATAAGGGGTCACAACAAATACACAAACACACACATATATATTGATATCAATATAGTTCATATCTTATAATAGTATTCAGGGCACTACAACTACTCTAAAACAGCAAGCAGTTTAAACCACCAGGATATTTTTTGAAGGGATCTCCTACATCCATATACAGAGCCACGATTTTTGAGGTCTGCTTAGCCAGAAGGCACTTGGCTGCATCATGCACATATATCACCTTCATAATAAAATTTTCTTATATAAGCATGTGGCTGCAGCACTTCAGTTAAAACCAGGAAGAAAATATTTCTGTGACTGTAAATAAATAACCAGCAACCAAGGATCACAACAACACTAACAACTTTTCTAAACCCAAGATCTAGTCAGTCCTAAAAATAATGGCAGAGCAGAACTGAAAGCCAGTTATTACACTTACACTAAAGCCTTCTGTTAAGCCTTACTAGGCCTTATATTGTCCAGTTGCTAAACCAAATTACCTGTAAGACTTTTAAAAATATAATTTGTGACTTTTGATTCAGAGTTGTTGATTCAAAAGCATGTCTTATTCTATTCTTAAATTACTTTATCCCCAGTGATTAAATTCTGCAAGTATGAAAACTAGGATGTAAATTTCAACCAAATAAGCATCTTTATTATATCTATGTTTTGAATTAGCAGATCACAGACTATGGTAAAGACTTCACAGAAAATGGTAAAGACTTCACTTTATCTATCATATTACTCATTCTAAGATCAAAGAGCTATTTTAATCTCATCTAAATTTATGTTAAAATAAAAAACATATTTACCATCTCTATAACTTTTTCTGTTTCACTGTCTAGATGTTCAATATCAAACTGATGAGCCGGTGCTGTTACCATTTTTCTTTTGAGCTCATCATTTGCCTGGGCCATCTGTGGTAAAAAGCTCTGTACTCGGTCCAAAACTGAAAAGAAACAATTATCACATATATATAAAAAAGTCAAAGAGATGCCCATTAGTGTTCACATTTATACCTTAGAAATGAGCCTTTAAATAGATTCCATTTCAGCTGTAATTTCCAGCTGTCTACAATAATTAAATATAGACTGAAGGTCTCAAAGAAGATGGAAAAATTAGCTGTAGCAGATGCCATGATAGACTAATGAAAGGTCAACATAATTAACTAAAGAAATTCTGAAATTAAGATGGTGGGAGAGAGATGGAAACTCCAGGTTGAAGTATAAAGCACTTATCCTCTACAGTTCAGTGGGACTTCACAAAAATTTTAAGGTAATCAATGCAATTAGGAGAAGCACACTCCTATCCCTTCCACGGAGGAAGACAGTATTTTCACCTCCAGACTTCCTTCAAATAAACTGCTCTACACATGCAGATGAGCCAAACACAGTTTGCTTTCTTTGAGAGGAGGTACTATTCCAGGTGAGCTGCACAAAAGTCTAACAGGTATAATCTACCTTTGAAACACTGTCATCTTTGTAGAGACTTCTATCTAGCAAAGAATTTGATGTAACAATCTTTTTAAATTTCAGCTCAATCACAAAACGAAAACCAAAATAATTTGACGGGAGTACTTTTTAAATTAAATGCTTTTATACAACAAATATATCATACTGACAAATTACTTCTAAAAAGAGATTAGAAGCCCAAGGAACAACTCCATACTGGGAAAGAGCAATCTCTCCCTAAAACTTAAGAGCTGCAACACCTAGCATTGCAAAGTCTAATTTTTGCAGCAGCAGTTATGTTACTCACCAGTAGGACATGGAACTGTAATGGGAGGAGGACCTACCACCTGTAGAAACTGAACTGAAACTGAACCCTTTTTCTACGCAAGGAAAGCACTGACGCAGAAGTTATGTCACAAATGTTACCCACTATTTGACACAGTTCCAGTGACAAGCTCCTCCCTACTTACCACTGCTCCTTGGCATCTTAACCGTCTGTAAAGTTGTGGCCTTCTTGCTGCTACATTTTGAATTAATCAGCAAAATGTCTTCCAGCCCTTCAAACAAACAAATAAGTATTGCAGTGCTTAAGCTGACAAGTTCTCGGTAATTGTCATCTGCTTTTGCTGCTCTTAGAAGAAATACTGGGCTACACGGGCCACGGGTCTCACCCTGCAGGTCACCTCTTACACACTCCTTAAGTTTAAGCTAAAGTTCCTTAGGCTGTTTTTGAGCCAAAGACTGACTAAGTGAGAGTTAAAACACATAGAAAAACTACCTGTAACACCCCACAGCAAGGCATGGTGAGGTGGGAGCTGAGGCGTGCCAGTCGCACTGATTTAAATCCCTCCCCTCATCTGTGTGGTGCCAGTGGCCTCCGCTAACTGTGCGCAGCAGCAGCGCCGGAAAACCCACACAATGCCAGGGAATTCCGCATTAATTATCCACATCAATCCTTATGACCGCCAACGGAGCCACCCCCCCGGTATCGTTAACTAAAGCGAAGCATTCTGTCTTTTTAGCTTTTTTTTTCCGGTCTCATTAAAACGTCGTTACGACTGCCCATCGTCTAACGTGGATTTCCCCACTTATTTATTTCGCATTACCACAGCCCTCCCCGGCAAGGCAGCTCTTCAATACACGCGGGATGCAATCACGAGTGGGTCACCAGCGGCCCGCGCGCTCGGCGGCAGCGCGGCGCGGGGCGCTCCCCCTGCCGGGCGGGAGGAGCTCGGGGGCGTGAGGGAGCGGCAGTGCCGCCCGCGCCCGTGTGCGACAGCGCGGACAGCGCGCCGCCGAGATCGTCGTGAAACGATTTAAACCTTCTGAAATCCAACAAGGGCAAATGCACGGCCCTGCGCCTGGAGGGGAATAACCCCGGTACAGGATGGGGGCCGGCCTGCTGGGAAGCAGATCTTCTCTGTGGAGAAGGACCTGGGGGTCCCGGTGGACAACGAGCCGTCTATGAGCCAGCAGTGAGCCCTGGGGACAAGGAGGTCAGAGGTGTCCTGGGGGGCATTAGGAAGAGCATTGCCAGCACGTCGAGGTTGGTGATCCTGCTCCACTGCTCAGCCCTGGTGAGACACTTCTGGAGTGCTGTGTCCAGTTCTGCGCACCTCAACACAAGCGGGACATGGAGCAGGTTCAGCGGAGGCAACAACGATGATTAAGGGATTGAAGGATCTCTTTCCAAAAGGAAAGGCTGAGAGTGCTGGAGGCCTGTTCAACCTCAAGAAGAGATGACTGAGAAGAGACCTCGTCAATGTACGTAAGTATGTAAAGGAAGGGTGACAAGAGGATGGAGACAGGCTCTACTTAGTGGTGCCAAACAACAGGACAAGAGACAATGGGCAGAAACTGATGCACAGGAAGTTCCACCTAAACATGAGGAAGAACTTCTTTACTGTGCAGGTGACCACACACTGGAACAGGTTGCCCAGAGAAGTTGTGGAGTCTCCCATAGTGGAGATGTTCAAGAACTGTCTGGACACAATTCTGTGCAAACTGCTCAAGGACAGCTCTGCTTAAGCAGGGAGGCTGGACCAGATGATCCACTATGGTCCCTTCCACCCTGACTGATTCCGTGATTTGGCACAAAAAGTCCATCCCATCACTTGGAAGAGCCATGAGCATGTGGAACCAAGCTGCCAGCAGGTAACCTGAACGCCTGCCAGTAGCTGCTTGTCTCTGGAAACTCGCCCATTTTCATTTTCAGAATTTGACAGATGAACCTAAAATTAAATATCAGAGCCTGAGGGAGTTTTAATTATCCTTTGGAAAAGAAATTTACACAACCACCAAGTTCAGTTGACACTGGCCAACCTGTTATTCAGGATTTGTTCTGCAGTTTCTGTCCTTATCTGTCCTTATCTGTTCTGCAGTTTCTGTCCTTTCACATCTAGACAATGTGAAAACTGCAAAAAGAAAATGGAATGGTTCATAAGAAACAAGATGGGAAGTCCAAGATGAAAATGAGAAAAAAGAGTAATCAGCTAAGTGGTGTCTATAGGCCCTCATTGCAAAGAACACAGGAAAAAACCACAACCACACAATCACCCAGATCCCAGTTTCTTGGAATTAACATGAATAAGAAGCAAACCTTCTGCAAGGCCTCAAGCAAGAGACCACCCTGCTGTTTTCTCTGACAGACTGGCCCAAACAAGTGTCCTCTGCCACTTCCCCAGCCCACCCACAGTGCCAGGTGCATTCCACTGAATTTGCTACCTGGTTTGCACCTTTCTACCCAACTATGCTCCAGAATTTCCATTTCCCAGAAAAATCCCATTGCTAGCTTTAATGACTGAAAAGTCTTGAGGGCTGAGGTTTTTGCCTTGGGCCTCAAAAGTGAGTCTTTCTGAATTTGTACACAACCCAAAATAATAGTGTGTGAACCTCAAATAATATATTTCATCCATGGGTATTATGTGATTTCCATGGAGGGCGGAGCATGATGCTGTCAAGGAACCTGTAGTAGGGAGTGATGAAGTGATTGCCCAAGATAACCAGACAAGCAATTAGAAAAGCCAGAAATAGCACCCTCAGGTGCTTTTCCCAAACCTCAGGCTTACAGTCTAACCTGTTGACAACAGAGTCAAATGTGATCTTTATCTGATTTGTAAGGTGGCCCAACTAAGTATCCGTGCTGTGTAACACCTGAGCACACACAAAGCATGGATATATACAGGTGCTACTAGGGCAGGGAAGCAACTGTATCTGTAGCCCAAATCCCCAATAAATTCAGGCTTGAGACAGCTGAATTAATAGCTCCGAGGTTTGGGCTGCTTCATTTATTTAAGGTGGTATCAATGTGAGTGTTCAAGCTGATGCTGTATGTTTCAGTCTTGTAGTGCAGAATGTTCTGGCCCCAGTCCTGCAAATATATTTCCCTGTGCTTAAGCTTCTGCTGTTCCACACATCCCCATCGCAGCTAACTCCAGTTTACGGCAGACACTTGGTAACTTGCTCGCGCCGTCTTTTTTTCTCTCTGTAGACAGGAAGAGGGATGCTGTAGGCTTGGCTGCTGTCACCGTCATTAAATCTCTTTTTGTCCTCTTTCTTCCTTTCTTCCCTTCCAGTTAAGGCATCCTCACCACTTCAGTGTTGAGCAACAATTGAGGAATGAAACCAGTAATGATAATAAATGCACAAATTTAGCTGGCTTGACTGTTTTAATGTATTAATATAAAGTGTTTCTCAGCACAGGAGTCCAGCAAGGCCTTGGCTCCAAACTTAGTTAAACAGAGGCAGCTGATGTCAAGGAGTAACTGGCAGACTTAGACGCTGTGTGCAGGGTGTACAGCCCAGCTGGCCAAGAACATGGATGTTCCAACTGACCCAAACACTTAAATTGGATTTCTGAGGAAGCTGCTTTTAGCCAGCTGGCAGAAAAGAGCGACAATGTCCTGGTAGCTGGCAGTCAGGAGTCAAACGGCGACTCTTGTGCTCTTGTCGCCAAGAAAGCTTCTGCGAGT
The DNA here is from genome assembly GCA_013397115.1 of Edolisoma coerulescens. Classification (NCBI taxonomy): domain Eukaryota; kingdom Metazoa; phylum Chordata; class Aves; order Passeriformes; family Campephagidae; genus Edolisoma; species Edolisoma coerulescens. The sequence goes on along the minus strand of VWZW01007315.1, from coordinate 702,805 downwards.
GGAAGCAAAGGCACCGCCACCGCCGGCCCCGCCCGGGGAGCGCCCTGGAGCCCCACTCCCCAGGGCTTTGTCTCCCCCGGCTGCGGGGCACCAGCCGGGCCCTTGCGGAGGCAGCGAGGCGGGGGTGCAGCTTCGCCCCCCGCCACCGCCGAGGGGCCGGGAGGGCGCAGCGGGAAGGGGACGCCGGGTGTCAGGGTGTCGGGGGCTCGCCCGGGGGCCGGACTGCGAGCGACCGCGGGCACGGCGCCCTGTCCCGTCCCGTCCCGCGGGCGGCGCGGGGCGGCGGCGCTCGGCTCCTCCCTCCCCCGCCCGGCGGCGGCTCGGGGCGGCCGGTGGC